>JALPQI010001529.1:0-57071 GCA_025490895.1 Thaumatotibia leucotreta
AACAAAGAAATGTTCTCACAATAGTAAATCCCTATTTTCTAAAAACAGACGTTGAGATATCTTATTTATTGGTAATTTTAATTCTATAATTTATAGAAACAATATTATTTACTTATTTTTACGTAAATATAAGATATTTTAATAAAAACTTAATTATCCGCAATTATTAGTAACAAAGTTGGTATTGCGCTGGTATCACCTCAGGTGTTAATAACATTTGGTACAACAATTTAACTATACATATTAAATCCCTAATTTCTGCATACGTTTAGAAAATTGCAGAATAATATATTGTAGCGAGCTTTACGTTCACATTTCGTATTCGTAAAATTCCTTTGACCTACAAATTTCTTTGGCAGTGCTATAGTTCATTCCATTCCATGCCGATCTCTTTCAAATGTGTATACATATTAATGCACTCAACTGTAGTAGTTATAATTTTTGCTGCCGAATTCGATATAAGTTCCATAGTAAAAGTTGATCGCAATCATGAGTAGATCCAGAAAATATAATTTTGTATCATGTAAAAGATTTCATCCTGTGTAGCACCTAGATGCCGTATGCCTATATTTACGTCGCTAAAAACGGCTGGTTTTTGTAAGCGAAGTCGTACTAACCGGATTCTACTGTATTATATATATAATCTTAGTCACATAAAAGCCGAGAGGCCTTTATGACGCCCAAATAATTTGTAAAAGAAATTCTTAAAATATACCTCTTAGAGTATATAAGGTCCTAATTTATTAGTTGCAGATATTTTAACACATGATACTTTACATTAAAATAATTAACTTTAAATATAAATTAAGAAATCTTTTCATGTAATTTTTTTGATTTCATTTTCCTAACAAAAAAAATTAATTATAATTTCGTCTAAAAAAAATCATCATGTGTGTATTATCACATGTCACAATAACACTGTCTGTCATGTCATCAAACGACACAATCCAAAGGAAAATAACATGACATTGACAATAAAGTATTTAAATTATCGACGAGAAGTGGCCAGTTCCAGTTAAGTGGTATGTAAAAGAGGTACTAGAATCTGTTCAATGAGTTTTCATTTAATAATCACATAAACAGGGTGTTTTTACGTAGGAAATTCGTTTTTTCCGTTTTCTCCAAAAAAACATCGTAAAAGCTATAATGTTTCACGGTTTAATATACTCCAGAGACCGAGTACTATCAGCTGTAAAAATATCTGCATCTAATAAATTGGGACCTTATATATGTAACCAACTTTGTTTCAACAAAAATGTGACATACTCATTATAAACCTTAAAATAAGCGACAGTAAGTTCAGGACTCAACACTGATGGTGTTATAAAGGACTCGATTTTTACCCAGGACTCAGGAGGATAAGTGATGAAGAAGACAAAGAAAATATAAAATTCAAAAAATGCTTTCATTTTACATTTCCAAATTTCTTTCCCATAATTTTAACCCGTAATAAGGCAGGGGGCTTAGTAATTTAACCATACCTACTGTCTTAATAAATATGGCATGCTGTCGTTTGTGTTCACTGGTAATTCAACTTTTTTTAAAAAATCGGCTTTGAAACGTTGGCTCTTATCATTTTAAGTTCTTTACAAGAAAATTTTGTCATATCAATGTTAGTTAAGAGAAAATTTTTAGGTATTTACGTGTTTTTAAGAAAATCCTAGTTGTGACAGCCGTATTAAACAAAAAGGCGTACCTACAAACATTACAGAGGTAAGTATATAATGTTTTTATTAGGAATTATTTTAAATAAATAAATTAAATAACAAAAAGGTTGTGGAAACCTGAAAACTTTATTTGACAATGACATAAGAGACTTTGACAGATTTGACAATAACGCATCTGTCGTAGTTTCGTTGGCCTCGAACTCCAATTACTGGTATAGACGAAGGAATCTTTATTATGTCAACTAGTTTTCAAATACTGAAATTTTGACGCAACAAAGATGACATATCATCGGGGACCATCGGAAATGTCGCGATCGTGCCTACTGACGAAAAATACCGAACCCATAATATTACACGACCAAATTGCATCCTTTGCCAAGTGGCTCAACATTCCTATGTAACTGACATATGATTGTAAGTGTGATTCTCTTTCATACAATATTTCCAATTTCTGAAGTGTATACCTAGCTGTGTTGCTGTTTGTACTGTCCTAGCGTTTTAGACTGTCAATATTTACGAGTTCTTCTATTTCAGGCGGCTTCATCGAAAGCCAGCGCCAACGGTTCCCCTCAGTTCCCGATCGATTTCTTCGAGCATTGCGTCGCCATGTCCGACGTGGAGTTTGGCGGGAGAGATCTCCTGCAGGTCTACAATACCGCTCAGATCAAGCACAGGCTCAATACCACCGGTAATTATTGAAATAACCTACTTGTGCCCAAAGTTCTTACCCATTTCTTTATTCGTCATAAGTTATGGGTCCTCTAAATGCTCTTTTATACCAAACGGAAATTAACTGATCTATAAATTAACTGACGGCAGTTTTAAAAGATTTTAAGGAGAGAAAGAGTCGTCAGGTGCCACAAAGTGACAGTAGTGAGTAACGGTGAAATATATATTTTCTTAATATCATACACGCATAATAGGCATGACTGGCAAGTCAAATCAGCATCTTTTTTCGAACTGTCAAAACGATCACCACTATGGAATTTTATATGAAATACACAAAAGTGACGTCACGTTTGAGTACTGCCAAATGACCTACTCTTTTAAGTTTTCAATTTATTAAATAGAAGTTCTGTACAATAAATACTGCAATCTACACCTTAGTAATAATTTCTTCGTGTATTATATCGTGCATAATGTTAATTGATTTATTTTAACTACAATCATCATCCCTATTGTAATGGTATATTTTAACGCTAACAATTTATGACGTCCTTATAATTAATTTTACTTTAAACAGGACTGTACGTGGTGTCAACCAAGATGACCGGATTCTCCGTAGAAGTGATCAACTCTGATCCGAATATGGTCATTTGCGGAATCAGAGTATTGCTTGGAAGTCAAGATGTCGCTAGGACGCCTACTTATATCGAGGTAAGATTGTCATGGCCAGGTGGTTTATCATGGTCCCGTTTTATCCATTTATCGTGTTACGTGCCACTTTCGCACTCGCCTACTTGTTAGAACGTGACGGCAACGTCGATAAACGATTAGACGCGGTACCATCGTAAACCTACAAAATATAAATATTGTCTGATCATATTATTTACTTTTGGTAATTTTTCATATTGTTTTGTACAACACACATAAAATATCCAATAGGTATTACATTTTAGTAGCAGATGTTTTGTTACAATATTTCTGAATGGAAATTACGTGAATTGAAATATGTAAAACTTAGGTATATTTTATACGGAATTGCCATTTAGAGCGAACGCTAAAGGTTATACACAGATTTCTATTGGCCATAAGCTCGTAAGGTTTACTTACTACTTGTAGTACTTATTTACATCTACAAGTTTAAATTATAAAGTTGCATTTGTTTTGTCTTGTAAAAATTTCGAACCAACTAAAATAAACTTTATTGCCTGCCGAGTAGGTAAAAAAAAATTAAAATGACAATTTATTTTTATATCGATTTTTATACGAGGATAAAGTTAATTTAACCCT
Organism: Thaumatotibia leucotreta; assembly: GCA_025490895.1. Classification (NCBI taxonomy): domain Eukaryota; kingdom Metazoa; phylum Arthropoda; class Insecta; order Lepidoptera; family Tortricidae; genus Thaumatotibia; species Thaumatotibia leucotreta. The sequence continues at coordinate 3,621 of JALPQI010001529.1, forward strand.
CCTTTTCTCACAGCTTCTCTGCCTCATAATCTCAACCAATTTGAGTTGGTCACGAAGTCAAATTGAAGAATTGAAAGAACATGTTTAGTCCTTATAAAAGTCAGGGCAAATTTGCACCATAATCTATTATAAGTAAGGTTGATTTTCCTTCTGAAATTTGATTTGACTAGACATGTTATTTGGACCCCTCAATTATTGTCTCGACGAGTATTGTTGATGATTCAATACCAGCAAGTCGGGGCATAGTCATGATGACTGGCCAGTCAACTCAGCATCTTTTTTCGAACTGTCAAAACGATGACCACTATGGAATTTTATATGAAATACATAAAAGTGACGTCACATTCGAGTGCTGCCAAGGACCTACTTTTAAGTTCTCTTCAATTTATTAAATAGAAGTTCTGTACAAAAATTACTGCAATCTACATCTTAGTAATAATTTCTTCGTGTAAGGTCATGCGGGACAAATGCAACTATGAGGTAGATTCGACTAATTGAAATACCTACTCTTAATTTGTAAAAAAATCATACTTACCTAATATTGTGTTGCTTTTGAAATAAATTAAAGAATGTTCTAGGTATCTTCCAAAAGTTCTTAAAAACAGATTAAAAGAAATGTCCATTAGTTGAATTTACCTCATAGTTGTATTTCTCGCATGACCTTATTGTGTTGTGCATACTCGTAATGTTAAATCATTTATTTTAACTACAGTCATCATCCCTATTTGGTGATTATTCTAAGACAGTTCACAACCTTCGCAGGTCCTCGGGCGCACGATCCCAACCGTAGTCCTCCGCAACCGCTGGTTCGACATACCGCTCACTCGCGAAGAGTCCCTCCAATCCGACAAGAAGGTGGTCATCAACTTCGGACCCTCGCAGGACCCCGACGGCATCTCCATGGTGGACTCCGTCAAGGTGTACGGGAAGAATAAGGAGCAGTTCGGGTGGCCTGAGGAAAATGAGGATCCGTCGTCGTGTCCGTCTTCTAGCAAGACCACTCAGGTGGGTTTTAAATGTAGAACTGGGGAATGTAGACACAATAAAACGGGTATTTGAAATAAGCAGACATAGAAATCGAAGTGGGCAATAACGTCAATAAACTAGGGGCGTCATGGCGTCAATCATACTTGCGGACAAAAAAAATAGTTTTTAGATAAAATATTATTCTATGATGTACTGACATTTCTATTATTCCTTAGGGAATTTCATTTTTCTATTACTTCCGTTATGCATGCAAGCATTCAGTTCAGTTTTATCGGTTATGGTATACAATTGCACAAAGCCTAGACCTGCTGAAAATACAAAAATGTTTGAAATTTAAATGTTTTTCTTACGCGAAACAGATAAGTCATTGAAAGTGAAGACACATAATATTAAGGGCAAATCTATGTAACTATATTGTAAGTGCCTATTTCATAATCTGTTTGTTTACGTATGATCCAAGTGTAAATACACTTAATATCTAAAACCTGCTCGACCTTTTTCCTAATCTACGTCAATTAATTTCAATAACATACTTATTCTATTGAACAGGAGTCGGAAGGCGCCGCCGGCGCATGGAAGCCCAGCTCCTTAGAGCGGCTGGCCTGCGCCGCGCTAGAAGCCCTCGAGCTGGGCGCCGGCGCGCCGTCGTCCGTGGCCGCCGCCGGCGCCGAGGGCGGGGCCGAGGCGGCGCGCAAGCTGCTCTGCGCACCCGCCAGCGCGCAGCTGCACGCGCGCGCGCAGTGTCTACTGAGGGCGCTGCACCACCAGCACTACCACCAGTACAAGGTGTGTACTGTCTCGTCGTGTGTGGCCGAGGGCGGGGCCGAGGCGGCGCGCAAGCTGCTCTGCGCACCCGCCAGCGCGCAGCTGCACGCGCGCGCGCAGTGTCTACTGAGGGCGCTGCACCACCAGCACTACCACCAGTACAAGGTGTGTACTGTCTCGTCGTGTGTGGCCGAGGGCGGGGCCGAGGCGGCGCGCAAGCTGCTCTGCGCACCCGCCAGCGCGCAGCTGCACGCGCGCGCGCAGTGTCTACTGAGGGCGCTGCACCACCAGCACTACCACCAGTACAAGGTGTGTACTGTCTCGTCGTGTGTGGCCGAGGGCGGGGCCGAGGCGGCGCGCAAGCTGCTCTGCGCACCCGCCAGCGCGCAGCTGCACGCGCGCGCGCAGTGTCTACTGAGGGCGCTGCACCACCAGCACTACCACCAGTACAAGGTGTGTACTGTCTCGTCGTGTGTGGCCGAGGGCGGGGCCGAGGCGGCGCGCAAGCTGCTCTGCGCACCCGCCAGCGCGCAGCTGCACGCGCGCGCGCAGTGTCTACTGAGGGCGCTGCACCACCAGCACTACCACCAGTACAAGGTGTGTACTGTCTCGTCGTGTGTGGCCGAGGGCGGGGCCGAGGCGGCGCGCAAGCTGCTCTGCGCACCCGCCAGCGCGCAGCTGCACGCGCGCGCGCAGTGTCTACTGAGGGCGCTGCACCACCAGCACTACCACCAGTACAAGGTGTGTACTGTCTCGTCGTGTGTGGCCGAGGGCGGGGCCGAGGCGGCGCGCAAGCTGCTCTGCGCACCCGCCAGCGCGCAGCTGCACGCGCGCGCGCAGTGTCTACTGAGGGCGCTGCACCACCAGCACTACCACCAGTACAAGGTGTGTACTGTCTCGTCGTGTGTGGCCGAGGGCGGGGCCGAGGCGGCGCGCAAGCTGCTCTGCGCACCCGCCAGCGCGCAGCTGCACGCGCGCGCGCAGTGTCTACTGAGGGCGCTGCACCACCAGCACTACCACCAGTACAAGGTGCGTGTACGGTCGAGGAAATTAACCTTATTCATAAACGTAATGGAATGGACTAAATGGAGCGTCACGTCAAATTGATGTCATCGGCATGAGAGTTACGGGCCCTGATAATGATATACATCTTCTCTTTTCTTTTTTTTTCCTGTCAAATACAGTAAACTTTAGATTATCTTATATAAATTAAGTATATTGGTTTTATAGTATTTTTAAGGAAACTAGGTCTATAACTCTAATTTCTCTGTAATGTTATCAGTTTGTACATAAAAAGACTGTTTGTTTCTAAATAAAGAAAATAAAATAAAATAAAAATAAACGTTTTCTAACTTAACAAGCCGCTAATAATTGTTTGTCATTTTCGGTCTTAGCAATGTGTCCATGAGAGCAAAAGCGACAAACAATTATTAGCGACTTGTTAAGTTAACAAACGTTTATGAATAAGGGGGTGAATGTTTAGCAGTTTATGGCTCAATTTACATTGCACGTGGTAATGGAGAGGGCTATGCTAGGAGTCTCTCTGCGTGATCGGATTAAAAATGAGACCATCCGCAGCAGAACCAAAGTAACCGAAATAGCTCTCCGAATCGCTAAACTGAAGTGGCAGTGGGCGGGGCACATTGCGCGTAGAACCGATAGTTACATATCATCATCATCATCATCATCAGCCAATTGACGTCCACTGCTGGACATAGGCCTCCCCCAGAGAGTTCCACAAAGATCGGTCGTGAGCTGTCCGCATCCATTGGACACCCGCAACCTTTACCAGGTCGTCGCTCCATCTTGTGGGGGGCCTTCCCACGCTGCGCCGTCCAGTGCGTGGTCGCCACTCGAGAACACGCCGACCCCACCGGTCATCGGTCCTCCGGGCAATATGGCCAGCCCACTGCCACTTCAACCTGGCGATTCTTCGGGCTATGTCAGTCACTTTCGTTCTTCTGCGGATCTCGTCATTCCTGATGCGATCTCGCAGAGAAACCCCGAGCATTGCCCTCTCCATCGCTCGTTGAGTGACTCTGAGCCTCCTAATGAGTCCCATAGTGAACGACCACGTTTCAGATCCGTAAGTAATCACTGGCAACACACACTGGTCGAAGACTTTCGACTTGAGACACTGCGGTATATTGGACGAGAAGATATTGCGTAGTCTCCCGAACGCCGCCCAACCAAGTCTGATTCGACGATTGATCTCCTTCTCGAAGTTGGACTTACCCAGCTGGACTGTTTGTCCCAGGTATACATATTCGTCAACAACTTCGAGTGTAGAGTTTCTAACTTTCACTGGAGTTGGTATCACATGGACGTTCGACATGATCTTCGTTTTGTCCATGTTCATCTTAAGACCAACATCTTCAGAGACTCTACTGAGATCATCGAGCATAGTACTTAAGTCCTCCATGGTCTCAGCCATGACTACTATATCGTCGGCAAACCGAAGGTGAGTGATGTACTCGCCATTGATGTTAATGCCATATCCCCTCCAGTCCAGAACCTTGAAAACATCTTCCAGTGCAGCGGTGAATAATTTAGGAGAGATAACATCTCCTTGTCTTACTCCCCGCTGCAATGGAATTGGTTTCGAGTTCCGATCCTGGAGGCGAACTGACATATTGGCATTCTCGTACAGGCACTTCAGCACTTCAATGTACCGGTAGTCTACTTGGCACCGCTGGAGAGACTGTAGTACAGCCCACGTCTCGATCGAATCAAAGGCTTTTTCGTAGTCCACAAACGCTAAGCAGAGGGGCAAGTTATACTCCTCGGTCTTCTGTATAACTTGACGGAGCGTGTGTATGTGGTCTACGGTGCTGAAGCCTTTTCTGAAACCGGCTTGTTCAGGAGGCTGGAAGTCGTCGAGCCTGCGTGTGAGACGGTTTGTGATGACTCTCGAAAACAACTTATAGACATGGCTCAGAAGTGTGATGGGTCTGTAGTTCTTCAACAGGGTGTTGTCACCTTTTTTGAAGAACAACACCACCACACCTCTGTTCCATGCCTTTGGCGTTTTGCCTCTAAAGATGACGGAATCAAACAGCTTTTGAAGGGCCCTAAGGACTGGTTTCCCACCCGCCTTCAGGAGTTCGGCTGTTATTCCGTCATCGCCTGGTGCCTTATTGTTTTTAAGTTGTTTGAGAGCCATCCTAATCTCGTACAGGCTGACGTCCGGTATATCTTCGGCATGGTGTCGAGTCAATTTAGCTCGTGGGTCGTTAGCTAAATTGGAGATGGGTCTTCGTGTTGATGTGTACAGCTGTCCGTAAAAGCTCTCTATCTCACTCAAAAGCTCAGGTTTGGATGAAACGATCCTACCGTCCCCAGTCTTCAGCTTCGCAAGCCAGCTCTGACCAATAGACAAATCTCTCGCAAAAACTTTAGACCCTTTGTTCCGGTCAATAGCCTCTTTAATCCGGTTGGTATTAAATTGGCGTATGTCGCGGGTGATCGACTTGGAGATTTGTCTATTGAGCCGGCGATATAATGCGGCATCTTCTGGGGATTGTAGAACCATTTCACTCCTTTCCTTCATGAGCTTTAGAGTTGGATCAGAGAGCCTTTTATTGCCTTTCTTCCGCTGGGTCTTAAAGAACTTTGACCCAGTGGAATGGACAGCTGCGACAAACCCGTCGTTATACTCATCCACATCCACGTCGCTGGGTAGGCAATCGAAACGATTTTGCAGTTCGAGCTGGAAGCTCTCGGGGTTTTGAAGTTGGGTCGGTGCTGGTCGGAGCGTAGACTTTATCAATCGAGATCGCTCTAGCTTGATGCTTATATTTAATATGCCCCTTACAAGGCGGTGATCGCTTCCGGTTTTAACCGCGTTGATCACAGAGACATCATTAAATATATGCTTCTTAGTCGACATGATAAAGTCAATCTCGTTTTTGGTTGCACCATCTGGGCTCATCCAGGTCCACTTCCTGTGTTCTCGCTTCTTGAAAAAGGAGTTCATCATGTAGAGTCCCTCCTTCTCCATAAAACTGGCCAGTAAGTGACCCCGGTGATTACGAGACCCAACCCCAAATTGCCCCACTCTCAGCTCATCATCGTTCCGCTTGCCCAATTTCGCGTTTAGGTCCCCCATAACGATGGTGAAGTAGGTTTCAGGACTGTGCATGGCTTTTGATATGTCCTCATACACAGCTTCTACCTCTTCGTCGGAGTGTGAAGAAGTCGGAGCGTAGACCTGTATGACCTTCAACGAGTACCGCTTGGATACTCTGAGTATAAGGTACGCCACCCTAGTCGACACACTCTCGATCTTCACCACGTTGCTCACGAGGGACTTGTGGACGAGAAACCCGACACCTCCTTGGGACTGTTGGTCGCCCTCCCGGAAATAGAGCAGGTTACCGGACTTGAGGGTTATCGTGTCCTCACCCTCTCTTCGGACTTCCGATAGCCCAATAACGTCCCATCGTAACCTGCTCAGGTCCTCCTCGAGCTCAGCCAATCTCTCGTCTGTCCGCAGTGTGCGCGTGTTTAGTGTTGCCAGGGCCAAAGGTTGTCGGTGGTGGTAGCCGGATCTTCGCCGGAGATTCTTCGCACCCCTGACTCCGCTAGTGCCCTGACCGCTACCAAAGCCAGAGCACTGGGAGTCGCCGGAACCTCGGGGCCATTTTTTGGTTGTACTCGTCATATTTTAGGGGGGGGTTTTGCCATAATCGCCACGCTTGGCAGGCGGGTTGGCGATCGCAGTTTTGTACACCGCATTACAGGGATGCTGCTGCCCATCCACCGGTGGTTTTGGACGTAGTTTAACGACATACCCGGGTCGGGTTACATATAACACAACTAAATTAACCTGAACCGCAAAATGCTAAACATTCAATTTCCTCGACTGTACTTCCTCGAACTTAACACACAAATCAATACTCTCTCACGGAATCTCCAGCTTCGTAGGCAGTAGGATGTTATTTTAAAAATTTTATGGGGTGTTCGAGTTAATAAAGGAGCATTTTGTCGCTAGTATTGCAATTGACATCGTTTCAAAATTTTCAACGTCCCAAAACCGAAAACGATTTCGAGATATACGCATGTAGATCACAAAAATATATTTTTTAATTTTTTTATCGCAATATTTTTGTAAAAAATCGTAATAATAGTTTAAAGGGGAAGTGACGTCACATAGCTGATTCAAAGCTGCCACTATAACCAAAAAAATCTTGCGGTTGGAATGTCTCTTGTGTTTGGCAGTGACAAGAGGTCGTTAATGAAATTTAATTCCAATCCTGAAGATCTAGGCCTAGGGCAAAGTGCTATTTTTTAATTCCATTCCACATACATTTGTGGCACAATATTACTATGCATTTAAAAAAAAAACTTTGATTATTTTGTTGTTTATTTTATTGCATGTTTGAGAAAAACACTATACATACCTCGGCCGGAAATACGGGGTTACCCGCTTTAGACCTATCCGGCTATATGTCTTCGGCCGGCAACCCCTTTCGTCCAAACCTTTGTTTGATATTTTGTCTCAAACACTTTACAGAGTCCGTGGTCTACGGGTGACTGACAGTGGAGTGAAAATTTTATAGATGTATCTAAATAAGAAAATTATTACAAAACTACCAACAAAGAATATATAATAAACCATACATTTTAAGTGTGGATGTACTTACTAAATTCCTCACCAGTGCGATAAAATTGTATTTTCAGACAGTTTTAGAAGTTATTGTTATATTTTAATGTACTGTACTGGGACTGCTCTCAGTGTGTAGAGTACTCTTGCAATTTCTCACAAACGCCCATCTCCACAGGACCAAGCGATCCTGAACTACGTCTGCTCATCGCTGCGCGACCTTCGCGCGACCTGCGACCCTCGCAACATAGACCCGGAGGCGTTCTTCCGTCTAGTGTTACTCGCCAGGGGAGTCGCGGTCGCGCGGCCCGCTCACCTCGTCAAGTATAGCGCGCCCACGCCGCAGCGGCCCGCTGATGGTAAATATTGTTACGTTCGTGGGGTGGGTTTTCTATAGAAAATGTATAAATAAGCCACTAATTAAAACTGATACTTTAATTACTAATTAAAAGAACCAACAATAAACTAAAACACTAATCACACGCTTAACACTTCACACTGGTCCACTTTTACACTCTCAAACTCGCAGTCTTCGCTCTGAGTTATCTCTTCGCTGTCTCGATAGAAACTCCTCCCGGCCGGGTCATGCTGTGTATTTATACCAGCCACTCAAATCTACAAAGTACGAGATAATTCGACCCTAGAAAGTTCCCGGGTTACGTCGGTCGGTGTGTCTGTGCGCGAACATTCTAGAGTATCGCTGTCTCTGTCTACAGGTTTCTCTTTCACACCCGTCCAGAATGTTCTCTCTATAGCTCTGTTCTCTCTATAAATGTCGATGAAGTTAGTACTGTAAGGTTAATGGCGGCAGGAGAGTAGGGATGATGGCTGCGCGACCTGCGACCCTCGCAACATAGACCCGGAGGCGTTCTTCCGTCTCGTGTTACTCGCCCGGGGAGTCGCGGTCGCGCGGCCCGCTCACCTCGTCAAGTATAGCGCGCCCACGCCGCAGCGGCCCGCTGATGGTAAATATAATCGATGAAGTCAGTACTGTAAGGTTAATGGCGGCAGGAGAGTAGGGATGATGGCTGCGCGACCTGCGACCCTCGCAACATAGACCCGGAGGCGTTCTTCCGTCTCGTGTTACTCGCCAGGGGAGTCGCGGTCGCGCGGCCCGCTCACCTCGTCAAGTATAGCGCGCCCACGCCGCAGCGGCCCGCTGATGGTAAATATAATCGATGAAGTCAGTACTGTAAGGTTAATGGCGGCAGGAGAGTAGGGATGATGACTGCGCGACCTGCGACCCTCGCAACATAGACCCGGAGGCGTTCTTCCGTCTCGTGTTGCTCGCCAGGGGAGTCGCGGTCGCGCGGCCCGCTCACCTCGTCAAGTATAGCGCGCCCACGCCGCAGCGGCCCGCTGATGGTAAATATTGTTACGTTCGTGGGGTGGGTTTTCTATAGAAAATGTATATAAGCCACTAATTAAAACTGATACTTTAATTACTAATTAAAAGAACCAACAATAAACTAAAACACTAATCACACGCTTAACACTTCACACTGGTCCACTTTTACACTCTCAAACTCGCAGTCTTCGCTCTGAGTTATCTCTTCGCTGTCTCGATAGAAACTCCTCCCGGCCGGGTCATGCTGTGTATTTATACCAGCCACTCAAATCTACAAAGTACGAGATAATTCGACCCTAGAAAGTTCCCGGGTTACGTCGGTCGGTGTGTCTGTGCGCGAACATTCTAGAGTATCGCTGTCTCTGTCTACAGGTTTCTCTTTCACACCCGTCCAGAATGTTCTCTCTGTAGCTCTGTTCTCTCTATAAATGTCGATGAAGTTAGTACAGTGAGGTTAATGGCGGCAGGAGAGTAGGGATGATGACTGCGCGACCTGCGACCCTCGCAACATAGACCCGGAGGCGTTCTTCCGTCTCGTGTTACTCGCCAGGGGAGTCGCGGTCGCGCGGCCCGCTCACCTCGTCAAGTACAGTGCGCCCACGCCGCAGCGGCCCGCTGATGGTAAATATAAATATCGATGAAGTCAGTACTGTAAGGTTAATGGCGGCGGGAGAGTAGTGAAGAAAATGAAGAAACCTGCTTTGAATTCGACAGTTTACTTACCCCCTATTCATAAACATCTCCTAACTTAGCAAGCCGATAATAACACTGGCCTACAAAAAAACTTTTTGTGTTTGGTGCCGATCTGTTTGTGGCTTTGGCCGAAAAGGTAAGTATTATGAACTATATTTCTGTTAAAGGATGTCATCTGACAGCTCTGGTTTAGGTACCCACTGTAGTGTAGGTAGACAGATATATCAGTCGTGACGTGTGTCACATACGTCAGTCCGGAATAAACCCTCGAACTAATAAGGTGCCTATTATTGTGTCCTAAACCTAAACCTAAACGTAATCCCTAATACACTACAGTGGCGACGAATAGTGATTTAATTCGCGTGTGCAAAGTACTTTAAAGTGAAACAAACTATAAAAAGTTAACGCAAAATGTCTATCGGCAAGTTGCAGGAGTTTAACGTCAGTAATGGCGCGTGGTCGTCATACATGGATCGCGTAGAAATGTACTACAAGGTGAATGCAGTGGACGATGAGATGAAAGTGCCAGTTTTGATTGCGGCGATGGGAGATGAGGCGTATGAGCTCCTAGAAAACTTGGCCAGTCCTACTAAGCCAGCTGATTTAAATCTGACGCAGATTAAAGACTTGATGTCACAGCATTTACAGCCTGCACCGTCAGTTTTGGCGGAAAGGTACCGGTTTCGGCAACGGCGGCAAAATACGGGTGAAAATATATCTACGTACGTAGCAGAGTTAAAACGGCTGTCCAAGCATTGTAAATTCTCAGATTTGAATGAGAACTTACGCGACCAGTTCATTTGTGGAGTATTTAGCGATTTGATAAGACAAAGATTATTCGCGGAAGATGACAATATAACCTTCACGGCGGCGGTCAAACTTGCAACGTCATTGGAGGCGGCTGAAAGGGACGCAGCGTTGGTGGATCGGACAAAGGTAACAAGTTCGAGCGGGACGGGAGATGCACAGGCCATTTTGTATGCGAGTCGAGGGAAATCGAAGTCATTCGGCGGGGAGCAAGCCCGGGCATCAACGGTTACGCAACAAAAGCGGAATTTAAATTTAAATGGCCATCGGGAAAGCTATTGCGAATCTTGCGGGGCGCGCAGCCATAATCACGCCAGCTGCAGATTCCGCAATTATGTGTGCAGCAAGTGTCAGCAAACGGGTCACTTGCGGCGCGTGTGCCCGGCCTGGGGCGCGGGCGCAGCGTCGGCGTCGGCGTCGGCGGGCCGCGGCGGCGCCGCGCGGGGCCGGGCGCGGCGCGGGGGCTCGGCGGCGGCGCCGGCGCGGGCGGCTATGCATTTCGGGGACGCCGATCGCGGATCAAGCGAGGAGTACGGCGGAGACATCGAGGAAGAATTACATCATTTGTGCTTAAATAATTACCAAGCGGTGAGTTTGCCGATATGTATAGACAATACCGTTATTCAAATGGAAATTGATACCGGAACGGCAGTTTCTTGTGTGAGCAAAGCCACTTATGATAGATTTTTCTCTCATTTTAATATAGAACGAGACGGTACCGTGTTAAGGTTTTACAACGGGGCACCTATCGTACCGTTAGGTATCATAAGACCTATAGTTTCATATAATGAATGTACTAAGCGATTAGAATTGTTCATTATTGAGGGCGGCACGACCTCTTTAATAGGCAGGCAGTGGCTGGCCGAACTAGATGTAGGGATACCTAAGTTTAAATGTAATTATATTATAAAGGAGGTAAGCGATCAGGGTAGTGAAATTGTGAAATTACTCAACAGATATGAGGAGTTGTTCAGCGAGGGACTGGGCCGGTACACGGGGGGCAAGGCTAAACTACGGGTGCGCGAGGGCGCCGCGCCGGTGTTCCACCGCGCGCGCCCCATGCCGTACGCGCTGCGCGAGCGAGTGGACGCCGAGCTGGACGCCATGCTGCGCGCCGGCGTCATCGAGGCCGTCGACTGCTCCGACTGGGCTTCCCCACTGGTACCTATTAATAAGCCGGACGGTTCCCTCAGACTTTGTGCAGACTATAAAACTACTTTAAATCCGTATCTATTGGTCGACCGCTATCCGCTCCCTAAAATTGAAGATGTCCTTGTTAATTTAAATGGCAATGAGTACTTTAGTAAAATAGACCTATCGCAAGCGTACAATCAAATCGAGTTAGATGAGTCTAAATGTTTTACGGTTATAAACACCCACCGAGGGTTGTTTCAGTACAATAGACTGGTGTACGGCTTGTCGTCTAGTGTCGGCATTTTCCAACGTATTATGATTAATTTACTTGGAAACATACCTAATGTACAAATATTTTTAGATGATGTCATTATTGGGGGTAGGTCTAAAAAAGAACATTTACTGGCCTTAGAAGCCGTTTTCCAGCGATTACTTAGTAGTGGATTGAAATTAAAGAAAAGTAAATGCGTTTTCCTCGCTAGGGAGGTAACGTATTTGGGATATGTGGTATCTAGGGACGGTATTAAGCCAGATACAACAAAAATAAAAGCGATATTACAGATGACACAACCTCATAATGTATCGGAATTAAGGTCGTTTTTGGGCACAGTAAATTTTTTCGGAAGATTTCTTAAAAATCTTAGTATAATATTATCACCCCTCTATAGTCTGTTAAAAAAGGGGGTGGAGTGGCACTGGAGTGAACAGTGCATGGATGCGTTCTTGCAAGTTAAACAATTGTTATCGGGCGCTAAGGTATTGAGTCACTATGACCCCGAAAAACCTTTAATAGCGACTTGTGATGCGTCGCCGCGGGGAGTGGGGGCGGTCCTGACGCAGCGGGGCCCGGACGGCGAGCGGCCGGTGGCGTTTGCGTCGCGTACGCTAAATAGCGCAGAGGCGAATTATTCCCAGATTCACCGCGAGGCCTTAGCTATTATATTTTGCGTCAAGAAATTTCACCAGTATCTTTATGGGCGGCATTTTACCTTGCGCACGGATCATAAGCCATTGGTATCAATTTTCGGGCCTAACACGGGTATACCGACCATGACCGCTAGTAGAATGCAGCGGTGGGCGATAATATTATCAGCTTATGATTACGATATTGAATATGTAAATACCAAGGATAACTGTGCGGATGGACTGTCTAGGTTACCTAATCCAAAGGAAACGGGATATAGTTCGTATGATACCATTCCGGAGCAAACGTATCTTCATTTCGCACAAGACGCGTTGTTATTAGATTACAATAAAATAAAGAACTGTACCTTACGCGATCCGATGCTAGCTAGAGTGATAACTTTTATTCGTGACGGGTGGCCAGATAATTGTGACCTCGATAACTTGAGACCATATTTTAATAGGAAATCGGAACTGTATAACGAACTAGGGTGCGTAATGTGGGGGCACAGGGTCGTTATACCACAAAAATGCCAAGATAAAGTTTTGAATATTTTACATGAACCGCACATGGGTATAGTGAAAACTAAAGCGCTGGCGCGTAGCTATGTGTGGTGGCCGGGCATCGACGAGGCGGTGGAGGCGGCGTGCCGCGGCTGCGCGCCGTGCGCTGCGCTGGCGGCCGCGCCGCCGCGCCACGAGCCGCGCTGCTGGCCGTGGCCCACACGAGCCTGGACTAGGGTACATGTAGATTTCCTGGGGCCCCTCTACGGGAAGATATATTTAGTACTAGTAGATGCAATGTCCAAATGGGTCGAAGTATATCACGTACCCAACACGGGGGCCGCTTCCACCATAGAAAGATTATCCGAAGTATGGGCTAGGTGGGGCATACCTAAACAATTGGTTAGTGATAACGGACCACCGTTTACTAGCAAGGAATTTGCAAACTTTTTAGCTTTAGACGGAGTCGAACATATTTTTACGGCACCGTATCACCCGGCTTCGAACGGGGCCGCAGAAAATTCGGTCAAGGTTATTAAACAGGTGATTAAAAAAGCGGTATTGGAAAAAACTGACATTAAGAAAGCTATCAACACGTTCCTAATGTATTATAGGAATACGGCGCACTGTTCTACGGGCGAGAGCCCCTCGGTGCTCATGACGGGCAGGCCGTTGCGTACACGATTAGATTTATTAAAACCGGATGTAGGTACGAAAGTAACTAAAAACCAACAACGGCAAACTCGTTTGGCTGGGGGTTCGGAGCGGAGGGTAGAAGTAGGTGAAAACGTATGGTACCGTAAGTATTTAAGCGGAGAGAAATGGCAACCCGGGAAAGTGTCAGGAGTTTTAGGTAGTACGGATTATGACGTAACTGACTGTCAGGGTAACATTATTCATCGCCATATTGACCAATTAAAACGGAGACCGAGAGGTTCTATAGTCTGCCCAACTGGTAGTGGAGGGAACTCAGAGTCTATGGATACAGCTCGAGCAAGCCATTCTCCGGAGCTAGCTCGGGCGGAAGCCGGGCCAGACCCTGTGACGCCGCGAGCGGGTACCAGTGGATTGGAGCAAGGGTCGGGTACGTCGACACCAAGGTCCGAGCCGTCGCCGGGGCGTATTATGGCGGAAGGGGAGGACGAAGCTCTGGAATGCTTTTCTACGCCAGTAAAAGGAACCGACAGCGGTGACGAGCAAGTTCGTAACCAGCCAAGTCCCCTTGTACCGGCTAGGTCGCGCCCCCTGAGACAATGTAGACTAAGGAAACCCATATACAAAGATTAGCATTGTATGTTACTCCGTAGGTAATTGCCATACTTACGTTGTTTTTATTGTAATACTCATTATTATAATGTGTAACGTTATACCTACATATACTTTTATTAAATATAAGTTCTTATCAGCGAGTAGGTATCTTAGTGAAGAGGTATAACAGTTCGTTGTTATAATGAAACGAAAATACTTAATACCCCTGTATAATGTAGTAGTATGTAAATATAATACCTCAGCTTATCCTTGTATTAAATTCTAGAGCCTAGTTAAGTTGAAACCTGTTGTATACAGATAAACTGTGTAATTTATTTTTAATAATATTAATTAAGTGTGGAGGAGTGTAGTGTAGGTAGACAGATATATCAGTCGTGACGTGTGTCACATACGTCAGTCCGGAATAAACCCTCGAACTAATAAGGTGCCTATTATTGTGTCCTAAACCTAAACCTAAACGTAATCCCTAATACACTACACCCACAATCTTTGTTTAATTTTTTTCTGGGTTTATTCAAAATCAGTCGATTTTAAAAGAACTTCTATGACGGTTATCGTATAAAATATATAATGGGAAGAAAGTTTAGATCTTGTACTAACGATCCTTATATAATTTGCTACGTTTGCTGTGAATACATAATGAAAAATAAACGAATTCAATTAACGACACGGTAAATCGCTTGTGTTTTTCTTACTTCGGTCTTGAAATTCGCCATCAGGATAAAGTTTAGGTGCCTCATATTGTTCGCAAGACGTGCAATGAACATCTGCGGCAATGGGAAAAAAGATCGCGAAGATCATTGAAGTCTGGGGCACCAATGATTTGGCGAGAACAAAAAAATCATCGGTGTGACTGTTTTTTTTTGTATGACAAGTGTAACATGCATTAACAATAAAAATGGCAGCAATTGGAAGTACTCCAATATTTTTTCAGCAATTAGACCTATTCCTCATTCAGACACTATTCCAACACCAGCTTTTCATCGGAAAATACAGGAATGTCAGAACAATCATATGGAAATTTCTGAAGAAGAAAATTACAATAGAGAAGCATGAAAATCCTGAAACTTTTTACAAAGCGAGCTTAGTGATCTTATCAGAGTCTTAAATCTTTCGAAAGAGCGTGCTGAATTGCTAATATCAAGATTAAAAGAAAAAAATAGCTTGAGTTCTGGTGAAGAAATCAGGAAATTATTTTTTTTGTATCTTTTAAACTAGAGCTCATATGTAAAAAGTGAGTAGAATATTAGAGTCCACGCACAAAATGTACCTAAAATCGTGTCTAAAATATTGGGCACCAAAATGTGTGTAGGCCAGTGTAATAAATACTTTTCTCAAACATGCAATGAAATATTGTCTTTACATTCCTTAAAATAGACTCGAAAGTATCGCTTTTAGGGGGCAGTAACTCACTGGGATGGAAATGGAATATCATAACACTTTTCAGGCCTAGGCCTGCAAAGTAACTTTTTTTTTTAATTTCTACAACATTGTCTTAATTTTTTTTTGTATTTCTTTGTTTGAGAAAAGCACTGTACATGCCTCGGCGTGAAAACGGATTCCCGGCCTCGTTACCTATCCGTATCCGTATATACTATATACCAACTTGGCCGGAAATCCTCATTTTCCTGGCCTCTGATGTAATATACTATAACATCTCTAGTAGTATAGATATAGATGCATAATAATATTGTGAACGTGTACCATAATTTTTGTTTATCCTCTATTTATCTGTCTTTTTAAGTTAAGTTTTTTATAAAAAATGTCTAAAAAGTATTTTTTTTTATGCAATAAATTCTTTAATGCATGCTATTTTAATAAGATGTATTATTATACTGTTCTGAAAAAACAAGTCCACCTGAGTTTCTTACTGGTTCTTCTCAGGAACGTTATAGGGTTAAAACCAGTAGTAGTTTTTTTCTCTCTTGACACTGTCAGACGATTCGAAAATGCTTATTAATAAGAATAGTTTGACTTTGACTACTATTTCTTGGGATATCTTACACAAATCGACTTGGTCCCTCGGTAAGCTCAATTAAGGCTTGGTAATCTCAATTTGGTTAATAAAACTTATCAGCGTTCGGTGTTTTAGATGCAATAAATTTGTTTTCATAATATTGACATTAATTCATAGACTTAGCACAAGAATTAAAGTGTGACCGCACCGATGCTCAAAAAAACTGTGACAGTACGGAATCGCAGTGACGGATCGTATCCGTAACGTTTTGCCGCATGCCCCTCAGACTGCTGCTCAAAAACGATGACGGTACGGAATCGTAGTCATGTGTCATAAATGTCAAGTGTCACGTACAGATGTAGTGCAAAATTCTTTCTCTTCGGCTTTTCACGGAAACATCCGAATTCATATTGCTGTCACAATGAATTTCAGAATATATTGCACTGAAGCTAATTGAGACAGGGAGATTAATTTGGGCGTTTCCGTGAAAAGCCGAAGAGAAAGGATTTTGCACTACATCTGTACCCATATTGATGTGCCTATTTTTGTTAATTATCGACTTAAATAAGTACAATCAAATGATTTTGAACGCTGCTAAAAATTGACCCCTGGATTCCTTTAACTCAAATGCATTTCACCAAAAACCCAAGAAGTTTAGTTAAAGGAATCCAAGGGTCAGTTTAAGTTGAAACGAGTAATAACACGTTGTAAGACAATAACGAACCTTAACTCACTATCTCCTTTTAAATAACTTACACCATATCCCTTAATTGAACTGCATTGCGCCAAAAAAGCTGGAAATGGTACGATCTCTGGTGCTGTAATATTTATCAATCCTTCCCAGGAGACTGGTCATCCTTATGGCGGGACAATGACGAGAGCAAGGACCCCCACGTGATAGCCCTCCTCGCGAGCGTGCTCTGGCGTCTAGCGGCGTGTCGCGGCCCCTCGGGCGGCCCGCCCGGCGTGCTGTCGTACGGCCTGCTACACGTGGAGCACACGCTGCACGCGCTCGCCGACGTGGTGCACGCGTTCCAGCTGCACGCGGAGCCCAGCTGCGTGAGTGTATACATACCGTCCTGTCCGGAGACTGCTCCGATACATACAGTGTCCGCCACAGATGTCATATATACAATAGATCAAGCAAACGTATCTACTTAGCGTGTCAAATGAACTCAGTAAAATCTACTGAGTTGTCAGTCTTTAATCGCAGCTTTCGGGCGTCAAATTTTGTAAGTTGAAGTGAACAAAAACATTAGTAGTGCCTCCTTAAGTAATATTAATTGCAACAACACAAAAAAATATGAATACTCAAGGGCCTGAGACATATTTAAAATCATAAACAAGTAACAACTTCAGTACAAAATCTGACACGCTCGGCCGCCATACAAATAAATGAACTTGTTTCTTCTATCCAAATCTAATTCTGTGGTCCCCGCCCTCCTCGCGAGCGTGCTCTGACGTCTAGCGGCGAAAATAATGTTGACACAACAAATGACAACATTTACTAAGAAATAATTATTTATAGAACTAGTGAGTGATTAATTAATCTATTGTCTGTAAGTTGCACTTAAATATATTCTAGTTTGACTTATACACTGTTGTGTCAACAGTACTTTCGAATCCCATTCTAATCGCGGTTTGATAATATATGCACACACTTTATACATGACACAATACAAAATATATTACCGCTACTCGCGGTACCTAAGTGTGATAGTGATTGTGTACAAACAGCAACACAGCTAGGTATACACTTCAGAAATTGGAAATATTGCATGAAAGAGAATCACACTTACAGTCACATGTCAGTTACATAGGAATGTTGATCCACTTGGCAAAGGATGCAATTTGGTCGTGTAATATTATGGGTTCGGTATTTTTCGTTAGTAGGCACGATCGCGACATTTCCGATGGTCCCCGATGATATGTCATCGAATCTTTGTTGCGTCATTTCAGTGTTTGAAAACTAGTTGACATAATAAAAATTCCTTCGTCTACGAAAATTAAGAATTACCTATCGGCCGCTAGATGTCGTTGTTCCTTGTGGAAACTGGATAACGACAATTCTTCATAGATTTGTCTAAAACCGTTTAGTAATTTAAACACGGTTTCTTCAAATCGGATTTCATGATTAATCTGACTGACATTAATAGGCGAGGTATTTTTCCAATTCAAGATATTTTTACAAATAGCCATATGTTATCGGGCAATTTTAAATTATTTTTCATCACACTTGCTGTCTAAGCGCGCCATTGCTTGCGCGCGTAGCGGGAGTAATAGAAAAGTGAAATTCCCTAGGGAGTAATAGAAATGTCAGTACGTGATTTAATAATATTATGTCTTAAAACTTATTTTGTGGTTGGCAAGTGTGATGAAAAACATTGTATGCATCACGGTCGGTAAGCGGAATACTAACTCGAGTCATAAAAGCCCTCCGCCTGACGGCGTCGGGCTTCTAACACTCTCGTTAGTAATTCCATACTTGCCTCCCTTGATGCAGAATGTACAAACAGCAACACAGCTAGGTATACACTTCAGAAATTGGAAATATTGCATGAAAGAGAATCACACTTACAGTCACGTGTCAGTTACATAGGAATGTTGAGCCACTTGGCAAAGGATGCAATTTGGTCGTGTAATATTATGGGTTCGGTATTTTTCGTTAGTAGGCACGATCGCGACATTTCCGATGGTCCCCGATGATATGTCATCGAATCTTTGTTGCGTCAAAATTTCAGTATTTGAAAACTAGTTGACATAATAAAAATTCCTTCGTCTACGAAAATTAAGAATTAGCTATCGGCCATGATTAGACGCTAGATGTCGTTGTTCCTTGTGGAAACTGGATAACGACAATTCTTCATAGATTTGTCTAAAACCGTTTAGTAATTTAATTACGGTTTCTTCAAATCGGATTTCATGATTTATCTGTAAGTGGTTTTTAACTGTGAGTGGTTCGCGTAGAGCGAGCCGTTGGGCCTGCGGCTCTCCAACTGATAGAGTGACAGCGTGAGTGAATCGCGTAGGGCGAGCCGTCGGGCCTGCGGCCCTCCAGCTGATAGAGTGACACCGTGAGTGAATCGCGTAGGGCGAGCCGTCGGGCCTGCGGCCCTCCACCTGATAGAGTGACAGTGTGAGTGGACAGCGTAGGGAGAGCCGTCGGGCCTGCGCCCCTCCAGCTGATAGAGTGACAGCGTGAGTGGTTTGCGTAGAGCGAGCCGTTGGGCCTGCGGTTTTCCAGCTGATAGAGTGACAGCGTGAGTGATTCGCGTAGGGCGAGCCGTTGGACGTGCAGTCATCCGGTTGATGAGACAGAAAGTATGAGTATACCCATCGGGTTCGCGTATACGTGCACTCGGACTTGATTTATTTATTTATCTGACGAGGCAAGGTATTTTTAGGCGACGTATTTTTCCAAATCAAGATATTTTTACAAATAGCCATGTTATCGGGCAATTTTAAATTATTTTTTTCATTGACAGAGACAAATGCTATTGCTGTCTTTATTATAATTCATCACATCTCTTAGTTGCCGTTAGTTGAATACTTTACGTAAGCCAAATATACAAAATTTGAATTTGCCGTCTTTTCTTACTGCCAAGTTGGTTGGACCAAAATGTGGTTACACAGGACAGGAGACATTCATAACAGACCGGTTGAAGAAGGGAGAGTAACACACTCGTGATACACATACCCATTATGCATATCCTTGTAAGGCCCAATGTACATTACAATGTACACTCCAATTCAATGAAATTTAAACCTTTTATAAACTTAATAAAGTCGCATTTACTTTGTTTGGTCGTTTTCTCAAACAAACGAAGTTCACCACTATTCCTTACAAGGCAAGGTTCAAAATAAGATTTAATATTTTTTCATTGACAGAGACAAATGCTATTGCTGTCTTTATTATAATTCATCACATCTCTTAGTTGACGTTAGTTGAATACTTATGTAGCCTTTGTGGAAATATGGTAGATAGACGTTTGACAGTCTACCTATAATCCTTTAATCTGTCAGTAGCCATACAAATGTTTAATAGAGACTTGATAGTTTCTGGCTGAAATTCTAACTTTGAAAAAATATCTGACAGTGACAGCCGTTGAAATGAAAATGAACGAAAATTTCTACATAGCAGCTTAGCAGTCAAATTACCGGCTCTGAAGTTAGATTGACGTCTCCAGGACTAAAGCGGATGTTACATATTATAACGTAACTATAGTAACGTCAGCTTCCGGAAAATTCGTAATCAATCATTGGTTAAACGTTTTTGTTATTACGTAACCATGGTAATGTCACCTTCTGAAGAAACCGCGAGCGATCATTGGTTAACCGTAGCAATGCTCGCCCCATTGGTCAGCAGAGTTCGGCCGAAGTCGTGATACTAGTCTCGTAAGATTTCGGAACCCGATTTGTATTATTCGACCAAGTTGCGAACAGTGCGAACGATCAACATTCCCGTGTATTATTTAATTTGAAGTTGACATAATATAACTATATTTATCTCTTTCATTTTCTCTCTGCTCTGTCTTTAATGGTCCGTTAGGAGTGTTGCTGTTTGTACTATTTTTCATTGACAGAGACAAATGTTATTGCTGTCTTTATTATAATTCATCACATCTCTTAGTTGACGTTAGTTGAATACTTATGTAACCTTTGTGGAAATATGGTAGATAGACGTTTGACAGTTTACCTATAATCCTTTAATCTGTCAGTAAACATACAAATGTTTAATAGAGACTTGATAGTTTCTGGCTGAAATTCTAACTTTGAAAAAATATCTTGACAGTGACAGCCGTCGAAAGGAAAATGAACGAAAATTTCTACATAGCAGCTTAGCAGTCAAATTACCGGCTCTGAAGTTAGATTGACGTCTCCAGGACTAAAGCGGATGTTATAAATAACGTAACTATAGTAACGTCAGCTTCCGGAAAAATCGCGATCAATCATTGGTTAAACGTTTTTGCTATTAACGTAACCATGGTAATGTCACCTTCTGAAGGAACCGCGAGCGATCATTGGTTAACCGTAGCAACGCCTGGTCAGCAGAGTTCGGCCGAAGTCGTGATACCAGTGTCATAAGATTTCGGAACCCAATTTGTATTATTCGACCAAGTTGCGAACAGTGAGAGCGATCAACATTCCCGTGTATTATTTAATTTGAAGTTGACATAATATAATTATATTTATCTCTTTCATTTTCTCTCTGCTCTGTCTTTAATGGTCCGTTAGGAGTGTTGCTGTTTGTACAGTGTATTTCGGTCGACAATCAAATCTCACTAAGTAACACATACCTTCTTGAAATAAATACTCGTATCTCAGTTCTGATTCTATACTGACATACTACATTGCTAAGAGTATTGACAGTTTTTATAGTGAGTTTTGGTTGTCAACCGACGATATGTGTGTGTATGAAAATAGTTATCATAAATAACATAAAGCAGACAAATTTTGCATAAAACCAACATGACTCGTATGACCATAAACACTGCAATAACGAACAAAAAAATCTTGACATACCCTCATTGTCACAGCAATATGAATTCCAACATTTCCGTAAAAAACTAAAATGTAAAGGATTCGGCACTACATTTGGAGATTTCTCAAAGCTTTTAATTTGTAATACAAGCAGTAGTCTGTCTAATTAACAGTATTAAAATAAGACTTCCACTTGTATTAAAAGTAACAAGCTTTTGACAAAGGGACCCATTTAAATAACAAAAGAGTTCATTCTTACTCCCTCGCAGGTCGACTTCGGGAATCAAATCTACCTGTTTCTCCTACTCGCCGAAGACCAGAGCATCAGTTTCGGCGCAAAGGCTGCTCTAATGAGAGTGCTCCGCCCCAGAGTGAAGAGGAGGCGGGTGTACATACCCTCTCCACCGAACACCCCAGGTGGGATAGCCTTTGTATCTAAAAATTTGTAAAATGGCATATCCAACCTCTTAAGTAAATAATATTGAATTTCGTGTTGATTATTCTAGGCACTCGAGAGGTACGCAATTTGTGATGATCATTGGACTCATAATTGAGTCTAAATTACCCGAAACAATTAAATCTTTGAACTCAGTCAGGCCGCTCGTACACCTGTAAGTTCTTACGTAAGTTATATGGACGGGGCTATACTAACGAATGAGACAGTGATATTCACCTCTCATTTCTTAGTATAGCTCCGTCCCTATAATTTACGTAAGAATTTACAGGTGTACGAGCGCTCTTATGTTATATTTATCATCGTAAGTATTCTGTTTTTATTCTGCACTTCTAGGGGCCAGTTGTAGTACTTGACAGATTGATCAACATTAGTCAACAATAATGTATGAAAATTTGTATACAATAATATTAAATTATAGATTTAACCGTGACCAATGGTTTAGTGGGTGAGTACCCTATGTGTAAGGCCTTAGTAGATGCTTAGAGAGACGTGCGACATGCGTTACATGTGCTCGTTAAACATAAGCAAATGTAATCGAGTGGTCCGAGTGTACGCCGTTTTGTTTTAGATGTATATCGGATACGCTGTTCGACGCTCGCCATCCAGGCCTTACTGTCGGAATTTCCTTAGCCTTAACATTCCGTCAACAGGAGTCGGCCCAAGTTCAACCGCCACAAACGCGGCCCACGCCTCGTCCACCGTCGTCGAGGCCATCGTATCCGCCGTCGAGATGTCTCACGCCGAACAGGAACAGAACCAATACATGGACGTGGACGATTCACTCGAGCCTATGGTGCTGCTCGCGCCTGATGGAGGTAGGCACCTACTGTGTACTTACCCTCTTATGCATAACCGTCTCCTAACTTAGCCAGGCTATGGCACTGGTCTCACGCTACTAAGCTATGTACTATCGGCTATAAACACGAACAAAAGATACGCACTACCGTGTAAATAAAAGAGACACGGCGATACTCGCCCAGCTATCGGCTATCACCGCCGGGCGAGTATCGCCGTGTCTCTTATTTACACGGGAGTGCGTATCTTTTGTTCGCGTTTATAGCCGATAGTTCATAGCTTAGTAGCTCGCGGTGAGATCAGTGCTATAGTCGCTTATTCATAAACATCTAACTTAGCGTGGCTATCGGGTCTAGCGATGAAAATGTCGGATAAAATCAAATGTTTTCGGGAATTTCTGAAACTTTATTTTTTTCCTTTTTTCGGATTTCGAAAGAAATAATCATTGTCACTCCTTCCACCTATTTTAATTGACTTTTCCTCGATGACATCACATTTTCCTCTTGTAAAATATAAAAAACAAAACCAAATCAATTTCGAAACGAAACGAAAGGTTGTGCACAACAGGATGCTTAGCCAAGTTGCCAATCGCTAACGCTTGGTAGCGTATCGTAGTTTTCTCTCTCTGTTACTCTTTCATATTAGTGCGACAAAGACAGTTAGTTGTCTTTCGTGTACGGTCGGCTCTAATAATATGTATACGATTTTGATCCTTTTGCTTTGACATACGCTCCGAAATGTATACATATTATTAGACGTGACTGTACGATTGACGAGTAAGCGTTAGCGATTGGCAACTTGGCTAAGCACCCAGAGCTGTCAAATGGTCAAAGGATTAAAGTGGAAAATTTCATTGTTTTATTTCCGAAAGAATCCGAAAGAAACGTGTTTTCAACGCTAAGCGTTACTAGCTTTTACACCGTTACCAAATGATGTTTATATTGTGTCATATGCCTAAACAATTCCATTAGACACATCACTTTAATCTCACTATAAATCACTCACTCATGTACTTACTTAACACCAACAAACACACTCACGTACGTAATACAAACTTTATGAAACTGAAACTGTTGTTAATGTTAGTTAAGTATAAATGCTCATGTTCCATCTTGTTATTGCATGTTCATTGTATTTTTTGTGGACTTTGTTTACTGTACACTCTGTTTTGTAAATTTCTAATGTATTGCTGTTGATGCCCCAAATAAATAAAATAAAAAGTTAGGAAAATAAGATATAATAACATTTTAAATGTCCCTCGCTTTCTCTGACAAGTCCGCTTGTAGCGTCCGTGCATTACATATAATGCACGCATGTTCCGAGCTGATCATTTCTGACGTCACATGAATTTATTGAGGCAGTTTTATTGTGCATTATATGTAGGGCTGCCAACTGTCCCGCTATATGCGGGACGTCCCGTTTCTGGGGCCCTAAAGTATGCGTCCCGCAAAAAGTTCGCCCGGGACGTCGATTGTCCCGCTTTTCAGGGAATACTAAACTGGAAATACTAAAATAATAATATGAATACGTAAATGAGAGCAATTTAAGATTGCGTCATATTAATTTGAATGTACCGCGACGTCCGCGACTATAGCCTGCGAGTACCGTGCACTGAACGTGTATTCTGCCAAAATATGGATGATTGCGTTGGGTGCATTAGGTGCATCTAAATTGGACCTATCTGTCCCGCATTTTATAGCCAAGTCCCGCAATTTATTCGCGAATGTACCGCATATCTATGATCTTTGGTTGGCAGCTCTAATTATATGTAATGCACGGACAGTCAAAGTGTTAATATATGTACGTGTGAGCAGGTCTGGACGCGCTGCTCGACATCCCGCCCGACGCCGACGACGAGACCATGGTCGAGCTGGCCATAGCGCTCTCGCTGCAGGAGCAGCCGCGGCGCGCGCCCCCCGCGCCCTCCGCGCCGCCGCCCCCCGCGCCCGGCTTCAGCGACGCCACCTCCCCGCCCGGGTAAATATAATAATACGTGTGAGCAGGTCTGGACGCGCTGCTCGACATACCGCCCGACGCCGACGACGAGACCATGGTCGAGCTGGCCATAGCGCTCTCGCTGCAGGAGCAGCCGCGGCGCGTGCCCCCCGCGCCCTCCGCGCCGCCGCCCCCCCGCGCCCGGCTTCAGCGACGCCACCTCCCCGCCCGGGTAAATATAATACGTGTGAGCAGGTCTGGACGCGCTGCTCGACATAGCCCGACGCCGACGCCGAGACCATGGTCGAGCTGGCCATAGCGCTCTCGCTGCAGGAGCAGCCGCGGCGCCGCCCCGGCTTCAGCGACGCCACCTCCCCGCCCGGGTAAATATAATACGTGTGAGCAGGTCTGGACGCGCTGCTCGACATATCCCGACGCCGACGACGAGACCATGGTCGAGCTGGCCATAGCGCTCTCGCTGCAGGAGCAGCCGCGGCGCGCGCCCCCCGCGCCCTCCGCGCCGCCGCCCCCCGCGCCCGGCTTCAGCGACGCCACCTCCCCGCCCGGGTAAATATAATACGTGTGAGCAGGTCTGGACGCGCTGCTCGACATATCCCGACGCCGACGACGAGACCATGGTCGAGCTGGCCATAGCGCTCTCGCTGCAGGAGCAGCCGCCGCCCCCCGCGCCCGGCTTCAGCGACGCCGCCTCCCCGCCCGGGTATACTCCATTTCAATACGAAGACCTGATTGCACTTGACAGTGTCATTAGGTGTTAACAACAGGATCCGTGATAACAAAAGATACCTGGCCAGACCCTTTTGTGGTGTGATATTTTTTGCATAGGAAATTTTTAGGATATTTTTGCATACAACACGTGCCAATTTGTAGTGGACCAATTAAGGTCTTCGCACACTACATATAACAACTCCACGCCAACACGGCAGCAACTCTACTCACACTCTCGATGAGTAGTCAACTAGTTGATCCAGTGGGCAATGAAAATGGTTGCTTGATGCACGTCAATCGCAAACGTATAGTCGTTGCGTGGACAACGTGTGGTCGTTGCGTAACAAACGAGTCAGGATTGTGTACATACGATGCGTAGGCCACTCGTCGTACACTACTTTGATATATTTTTTTGAAATTAAACCTTGAACATATGACACAGGGTTTAAATTTCAATGATTAGACTTGAGTCGAGTGGGTGTGGAGTTGATATAGTGTGCGAAAACCTTTAAATGACAAAAGTTTCGAGTGGCATCGGGCTTGACTTGACTACTACCAATTTTTATCAATATAGAAGTGATACTAATGTGAACTTGGGTGTTCCTAAAAGTATAAACTAACAAGCAGTCTGCCACAGCTCGGACGACGAGGGCAGCACGGCCGCCACGGACGGCAGCACGCTCCGCACCTCCCCCGCGGAGCCGCCCGGCTCCGCCGGCTCCGAGAGCGGAGGCTCGGGCGCCGACAGCATCGGCGGCGTGTCTGGCCGCAGCAGCGCGTATGGTAAGTGTACACTAACAAGCAGTCTGCCACAGCTCGGACGACGAGGGCAGCACGGCCGCCACGGACGGCAGCACGCTCCGCACCTCCCCCGCGGAGCCGCCCGGCTCCGCCGGCTCCGAGAGCGGAGGCTCGGGCGCCGACAGCATCGGCGGCGTGTCTGGCCGCAGCAGCGCGTATGGTAAGTGTACACTAACAAGCAGTCTGCCACAGCTCGGACGACGAGGGCAGCACGGCCGCCACGGACGGCAGCACGCTCCGCACCTCCCCCGCGGAGCCGCCCGGCTCCGCCGGCTCCGAGAGCGGAGGCTCGGGCGCCGACAGCATCGGCGGCGTGTCTGGCCGCAGCAGCGCGTATGGTAAGTGTACACTAACAAGCAGTCTGCCACAGCTCGGACGACGAGGGCAGCACGGCCGCCACGGACGGCAGCACGCTCCGCACCTCCCCCGCGGAGCCGCCCGGCTCCGCCGGCTCCGAGAGCGGAGGCTCGGGCGCCGACAGCATCGGCGGCGTGTCTGGCCGCAGCAGCGCGTATGGTAAGTGTACACTAACAAGCAGTCTGCCACAGCTCGGACGACGAGGGCAGCACGGCCGCCACGGACGGCAGCACGCTCCGCACCTCCCCCGCGGAGCCGCCCGGCTCCGCCGGCTCCGAGAGCGGAGGCTCGGGCGCCGACAGCATCGGCGGCGTGTCTGGCCGCAGCAGCGCGTATGGTAAGTGGGTGATTCTCCAAGCGTTTATTCTCTCGGATTCGTCATTGTCGGGTGCGGCTCCACTGACGCGGAGCGGAGAGGAGCTGTGGGAGCTCGGCCTATGAGACCGCATCACAGTGTTTTGAATTTTGAATTTGAAGAATGTAATGTCAATTTTGCTCATCTCCGCTCCGCGTCAGTGGAGCCGCACCCTTAGAATAGGATTCGAAAGTACTGTTGACACAACAACGTATAAGTCTATATTGGATATGGGTCAAAATTCTTTTCGTTGTCTTGTTTCATACTACTCTATCATGCTTTTAGTTGCTGTTTCGACTTAGTATATAAAAAAAAAATCCGGTGCACTTGTATTTCATTTTCATGCTAGATTTTAATCCATACATCAAAAAATGAAAACAAAACATCATCTCTTTCAAAAATCACAACTGTGACACGATTTTTAGGGACAGAAAATAATAACGAAAATAATTTTGACCCATATATTTATAATATAATAGTGATTAACTACTCTTGTGTTGTAAGTCTTGACACCCTACCTAACAGACACTACATCTATAAACAACACTTTATTTGGTAAATGTTGTGCCAACAGTACTTTAGAATCCCCTTCTGATTCCGTTTCGATAATACTACCGCGACGGAAAGACGAGTAGCAACAAGTTTGATTATGATAAACTTGGTATTGGCGCTGAATTACGTTTACATCAAAATATTTTTAGAGTGACCCAGGAGTAGCAATAAGTGACTCTTCATGCCAAACGAATTTACTTGACAGTAGAAATAACTGAAAGCTTTCCATGAAAGGTAGTGAAAATGTATGTCCGTAGATGCAAGAATTACAATGTTCTAGGGGACATAGTGTCCACGCCCTCTGCTGGCGCTGTGGGATCGTCTAACGTCGTCGTGGCCACCTCTATAACAGGCTAGTACTATCCCACTAGCATAGTACTGTCACGCATCACGCCATCCGATTTGACAAGTGCTGAGAAACGTCCATCCTAATAACGCTTTGACTCACAGTGAATCATGTTGTGATACTCTGAGATCGTACGATTTCCAGCATTTTTGGTGCAATGTAGTTCAATTAAGGGATATGGTGTAAGTTATTTCTAAGGAGATAGTGAGTTAAGGTTCGTTATTGTCTTACAACGGGTTATTACTCGTTTCAACTTAAACTGACCCTTGGATTCCTTTAACTAAACTTCTAGGGTTATTGGTGAAATGTAGTTGAGCTAAAGGAATCCAGGGGTCAATTTTTAGCTGTAACGTGTCATAACACGTTGTACCACAAAGATGACCTTAACTCGCTATCTCCTTTCGAATAACTTACTTCACATCCCTTAATTGAACTACACTGCACAAAAAATGCTGGGAATCGTACGATGTCTGGTGATCATAAAATAACATTAAGAAAGTAACTTACTCAACCTTGTAATGTAACTACCAGTCACTTCATGGAATAAACACCGGTGACCTATTTCACCATAATTACAAGTGTGACAATTGTATAATATCACTGTTACTGACGTCACAGGCCTCCGTAGACTACGGCTACCGCTTACTATCGGATGGTCCATGTGCTTGTTTACACCAATAAAAAATCATTACTAATAAGATTATTACATCGTTAAAACACTACTTTTTTATTTTTCGAAATCCGTGACAATTGTCACAAGGTTTAGTACAATTTCCATTAAATCTTGACATGAGGTTCGGCTTATGTCGGAATTTCGCTACAATTGTAGTGTTTTTTGTGACAATTGTAATTTTGCTTCGCAAAAAAGTAGTTATTTACTGCTGATTTATTAAAGTTCCTGCACTACATTCTGTGTTGGTGGCAAACAAACGCACGGCCCTTCGGATGATAAGCGGTAACTGTAACCTATAGACGCCCCCGATTGGAGAAACAGTAAATTTACAATTGTAACACTTGTCAGTGTGGTGAAATTGGCGTCAGTACTCAGAGTGAAATAAAGTTGACATTTCCGTGAATTAATTGCTGTATGAGATTGAGCACGGAGTAAATGGAGATGGCAAGTAGGCGTTCCCGTGTCGCCGATACTATGATGCGGTGTTCATACTTCACGCTCACTTATGATTAGTACGTGATGGGCCGTGTCAGAAATTGAACGTTCGAATCGCGCGTGTGCTAGTTAATAAAAAATCCGTTATTAAATAAACAATGCCGTATTGTGCAGTACTGAGCTGCAGAAATAACAGCAACAAAAACAATATTTCACATGGAGGTATTTCCTACCACCGGTAAGTATTATTTTGTATTTTAATTCAATAAACACAAAAACATGTTGCTTCGTCTATTATTTACGTACGTTTGTTATTCAAATTCAATTTTATTTCTCAGTGAATAGAGTTCATAATCTTTTGTTAAGATTGTATACATTTCTCTAGAACATTCGCTACTCTAAATGCCAAACAAGGTTCGCTACTCACAGGCTGTCCAAAGTCGATATTTATATCGATAATGTTAATGTTATGATATATCAGCGTTCGATATTTAATTATTAGTAGGGAATGTAATCAAGTAAAAAATGTGTAGTTATAACTATACATTTTTACTGAGTATTAAGCGATAAATCGGATCTTAATACACTATTACTAACCAATGTGCATTCCATACTTTACATACCTATATATTTTCTACATTTTCAGATTCCCAAAAGATGCTGAAATTAAAAATAATGGATCGAAGCTACTGGACAAGTCAATTGGTTTCCGCAAAAATAGTACAAATTTAGTACTAAATAATGCAATATGAATCGATCGAATTCAGGACCTGGTTCTAAATTGTTTTATCGTTATGTACTTGTTGAAATGTTAAACAAGAATAATTATTCAAAGTTTTATTAAATTTACCATCTGGTCACCTGTTTTTTATTTGATTACTACTGCTATTTACTATTTATATTAATTGCTTCTACTATTTATATTGATTGTATGTGCTGCTTGTAAGTACGGACGAGACGGTAATCGCTTACGATCAAGTGATATGTCTGCTCGTTTGCCTCCAATTACATAAAAAAGAGTTAACAGAACTGCAAGTTACAAAGTAGTTCCACTTAAGCCTTTCCTGGTCTTCATCCTTAGGTCCACTTGTCAAAAATAGCAGTTTCCGTGAGGAAATGCTCCAGTTAGGTACTGAAGAAAACCCTCAAGTCTCCATCAATGTGCCATTCAAATTTGAGGAGTTCCCTCAGTTCGTCATGGATTCCATCATTAGATCAGATTAAAATGAAAGGAGACTGCAGTGGAGGTTTATTCTTAAAAATAAATGAAGAATATTTTCAAATTGGTTGACAGAACTGCGAATAATAGAGCACTTCCTCTTATGCCATCTTTGGTTTTCCACTATCACGTCCACTTGTCCTAAATTGTGGCTTTCTCCTGGAACTACTCAAGGTTCTTAAAAAAACACCGAAATCACCATACAAGTGCGTTTCAAAATTGAGGAGTTCCCTCAATTCCACACGGATCCCATCATTAGATCAGAACCAAAATCCAATAGGACCACCTCGCGAGTATACACTTTTGAACAAAGGAAAATCAAAATCGGTTCATAATTGAATTGACCGGGTAATCGCGTAATACACAAACACATACAAAAAAAAACTAACTGACGATTTGAGAAGGAACCTCTTTATGAAGTCGGTTGACAAAGTTTTACTTTATTATTATTTGCTAGTCAATAGAAACCGTTAAAAAATCGAACAGCCAATCAAAATTTTCAAATTTCCCGCCTTTAACGCTAATGAAATATCAATACTATTTAAATATCGATAATGTATACGTATTGCCCTATGGAAAATAACAAAAAGTCGTAACAAGATAAGGATATACAGTCACTTACGACTTTTTGTGTTTTGGGGTTGTCCAGTCCATGTAGTCCTATTCTTATTTGTCGGCTACTCACAGGCGAGTAGAGATCTCGTATCGCCAGTGTAACGTGACCTAGGATTCTTAATTATTTCTGCGTAATCGTAGATGTTAGATAAACTGGTTTTTTAGCCCATTACTCGCTCATTTTAATACAGTAGCGCCACCTTGTTTGGAGTAGCTGTATTACGTAGCTGTATTAGAAGACTTTGTGAGAGAAAGAAAAAGACGCAAGATGCATAACTTGAACATTCTAATTTAGACCCTGATCGAAACAGTATACAGATGAATTTCATTGTGGGAATGATAACTGGTTGTTACCTTATGGGTATGGAAAACTGCTACCAATTAAAAACATTTTGTAATTGTATGCCTGTATCTACGTAAAATGGGATTGTGTGAGTTTGACGACACCGGTTTTCATACTAAAAAGCTAGCATTTCACATCCACTAGTTTATTAATTCGTGAGATTGAGTAAGTATAACGATGGTAGGTGCTTTTTAACAACGAAACTTTCGGACAGATATGCGCGGGGCGATGAAAGATGAATCGAAGTGACAGAAAACATTCATCATTGCATTATTTACCAGACCCGCCATCCTAGTCTTACTCGCTTGCTGAATGCTCCACTTTTAGCATAACTCAGGCACCGGACATACGAGTAGCATTCAGCTATACGTTTTCTTACTTATCCTAAAATTGTACAAAAATGTAACAAAACATAAATTTTTCAGACTTACTACACTGTAATGATTTTATTCGAAAATAGCAGCAGTCATAACCATAACCATAAATTAGAATAGTAACGCACGTAAGTCACATAAATAGATCTCAAACAGTACCAATCAACATCTAGAACCACTTTCACTGACAATTTGTGTACTTAACTGTTTTGCACCGTATATACGTGCAAAATTTGATCACAGTATTGTCCGTATCATAAGATAGTATAAGGATTGCCATTATTTATACACGTTTCTTAACGCAGCGAGCCGCTAAATATTGTTTGCCCCTTTCGGTTCTATATGTTACACCTACACCATCCACTGAAGACCCTGTACGGGGTGATTTAGTAGGCTATTATTCTAAACAACAATGGGGCCAATCACGAAATCTAAAAAAAAAATGTGTTTTTCATACATTTTCACCGATCTATAACGACATATTGTATGAAAGAGCCAACATTTTTTTGGAGAACTCTGGGTTAGCTCCATAGTAAAAGTTGTTCAGTATAACCTACCAAATCACCCCGTTCAAGGTTTTCAGTGGGTGGTGTAGCATCTTGTAGACATATCGATAAGAATGAAAGCGACAAACAATACTTAGTGGGTTAGAATTTGGATAACTTCGGAACAAATACCTAATTTTTTCTTCGCGGTCCGTTTAGCCTATAATAACTAGAAATTGTTATTAAATGATATTTTCCTTCTAGCCGGCGCCTCGACATCGCTATCCCAGCCCGGGGCGTCGACCTCTCGCACCGCAGAACTAGAGACCGAAACGCGAAAACTGCACGCGTTGCGTTTGTCCCTACTCTCTGCTGCACTGGACGCGCTGCCGACTCTACGCACGCTGCCTGGCGTGCGAGCTATCCCGTTTGTACAGGTATGAAATCATTATAATAAACAGTGTCTCAGACGAGGGCTGATACCGCAACTCAAGATAGAGACGAGGAAACTGCACGCGTTGCGTTTGTCGCTACTCTCCGCTGCGCTAGACGCGCTGCCGACTCTACGCGCGCTGCCTGGCGTGCGAGCTATCCCGTTTGTACAGGTATGGAATCATTATAATAAACAGTGTCTCAGACGAGGGCGGATACCTCAACTCAAGATAGAGACGAGGAAACTGCACGCGTTGCGTTTGTCGCTACTCTCCGCTGCGCTAGACGCGCTGCCGACTCTACGCACGCTGCCTGGCGTGCGAGCTATCCCGTTTGTACAGGTATGAAATCATTATAATCAACAGTGGCTCAAACGAGGGCGGATACCTCAACTCAAGATAGAGACGAGGAAACTGCACGCGTTGCGTTTGTCGCTACTCTCCGCTGCGCTAGACGCGCTGCCGACTCTACGCGCGCTGCCTGGCGTGCGAGCTATCCCGTTTGTACAGGTATGGAATCATTATAATCAACAGTGGCTCAGACGAGGGCGGATACCGCAACTCAAGATAGAGACGTGGAAACTGCAGAAGAGACACTACATATACTAACTGAGTTTGTTTCCGTATTATGGGAAGCGTAGTATTACGGCAGACGCGGTGACGGCAGAGCATGGGCCACACGAAACGCACACAAATTAAAAATTGTCCGACGCAAAATAATAAAAGCTGCAAAGACGATCCATGAAACTATTTGTGCAGCTTATAGCAAACTATGCGTATGCTTGTCTGCCTTGAAAATTCAAATTAAAAAATGGTTAAATAATTATGAAATGTTGTTGTATTTATAATCAATTTATTGAAATGCCAAATAATTAATATACAGAGTGGAAAGGGACGACGTTCATTCCCGATACCGACCGAGTCTACCAACCATTACGATGATCTTTCAGTATGGGGCCAACATCGAAAGCGTACATGGAAAATTGACTTTTCCATACTATTGAACTCTAACTAATCACTCACTTTGTATGAGGGGTTAATTTTTTTTATATTTCGAAGTTGGTCCCATACTGATAGGTCATCGTAATGGTTGGTGGACTCGGTTGGTAGCGGGAAGGAACGTCGTCCCTTTCCACCCTGTATAACATTAAATTATGGCCGTGTGATGACGGCAGTAAGAATACATTTGTCACCAACCCAACTCCTGCGGGTGTCATAAAAGTCGATTGAAGTGTCACTGATCATTATGTGATAAAAGAATGATAATGGGCAGCAGCGTCATCATAGTGGATACATTACTGCG
This sequence comes from Thaumatotibia leucotreta, assembly GCA_025490895.1. Lineage (NCBI taxonomy): Eukaryota > Metazoa > Arthropoda > Insecta > Lepidoptera > Tortricidae > Thaumatotibia > Thaumatotibia leucotreta. Next base: position 37,279 of record JALPQI010001529.1, read on the forward strand.
ATCGTCAATCCGCTTGCCTAGCGTGGCGATTATGGGCATTTACCTGCTAATGGGTCTATACGCATAGTTAATAGGAGAGGCCTACGTCCATCAGTAGACTATCATAGGCTGATGATGGTGATGATTAAATGATCTAGATGTATGTTGTGACTTGTAGTTTTTATTACAAAAAAGAATGTCTATGTTTATTTACTAACCTCGTACCAGGTGGTGCTAATGCTCGCCGGCGACCTCGACTCCACGGTGGAAGCCGACCGGGCGGTCCTAGAGCGACTCCTGGAGCTGCTCGTCGCCGAGCTGGACATGACGACCGACGAGAACGGCCCGCCGCTGTCGCCCGTGCACGAGCGGACCAACCGGCGCGAGCTGCAGCTGGTGGTGATGCGGCTGCTGAGTGAGTACTCTCACCTCGTGCCGCCCAGTGTGCTTCCTGAAGGACACGCTGGCTGTGTGAGACATGACGACCGACGAGAACGGCCCGCCGCTGTCGCCCGTGCACGAGCGGACCAACCGGCGCGAGCTGCAGCTGGTGGTGATGCGGCTGCTGAGTGAGTACTCTCACCTCGTGCCGCCCAGTGTGCTTCCTGAAGGACACGCTGGCTGTGTGAGACATGACGACCGACGAGAACGGCCCGCCGCTGTCGCCCGTGCACGAGCGGACCAACCGGCGCGAGCTGCAGCTGGTGGTGATGCGGCTGCTGAGTGAGTACTCTCACCTCGTGCCGCCCAGTGTGCTTCCTGAAGGACACGCTGGCTGTGTGAGACATGACGACCGACGAGAACGGCCCGCCGCTGTCGCCCGTGCACGAGCGGACCAACCGGCGCGAGCTGCAGCTGGTGGTGATGCGGCTGCTGAGTGAGTACTCTCACCTCGTGCCGCCCAGTGTGCTTCCTGAAGGACACGCTGGCTGTGTGAGACATGACGACCGACGAGAACGGCCCGCCGCTGTCGCCCGTGCACGAGCGGACCAACCGGCGCGAGCTGCAGCTGGTGGTGATGCGGCTGCTGAGTGAGTACTCTCACCTCGTGCCGCCCAGTGTGCTTCCTGAAGGACACGCTGGCTGTGTGAGACATGACGACCGACGAGAACGGCCCGCCGCTGTCGCCCGTGCACGAGCGGACCAACCGGCGCGAGCTGCAGCTGGTGGTGATGCGGCTGCTGAGTGAGTACTCTCACCTCGTGCCGCCCAGTGTGCTTCCGGAAGGACATATTAGATTTTTCGCAGATTATGAATGAAAAGCCGGTTTAGGTTGATATACTCAAACTTCGCGGTCAGACCAGTGCCTTATGTCAAATGTATATTTGTATAATGGCCAAATTAAAAATTAATAAGAACCGACTTCAACCGTTTTCTGCTATAGTGTGGGATATCATTAAATAGGTCTCTTAAACAGAATAAGGGTCTTGAAAAAAGTTTTTTCTAAAGTCAATATAATCGGAGATACTCACTCCAGAAGAAAAGCATGTGCCATCCCCCTCTAACTTTTGATCCGTAGGTCCAAAATATGAAAAAATCATGAATAGCTTATAGAGTACTTTAAAATAAGACCGTTTTTGAATAACTACGAAACCCTACACAGAGCATGGCCCGACATGCTCTTGGCCGGTTTTTTAAAATTTTTAATTTGGCGATTATGATCAGAAAATCAACTAACAACATCCATCCCCAGGTGTCCTAATGGCTCGTTGGAAGTCCACCTCCGCCGGCGCGGCCGCCCGCGAGGGCTCCGCGGCGCACGTGTCCCGGCTCGCCGCCGCCGCCCTCATCCGCGCCGGAGCGCCCCTGCACTGCTACCGCGTGCTGTCCGCGCTGCTGCCCTACTGGCGGGACAAGACCAGTGAGTACTGCCTCACACCCCAGGTGTCCTACTGGCGCGGTGGAAGTCCACCTCCGCCGCGGCGCACGTGTCCCGGCTCGCCGCCGCCGCCCTCATCCGCGCCGGAGCGCCCCTGCACTGCTACCGCGTGCTGTCCGCGCTGCTGCCCTACTGGCGGGACAAGACCAGTGAGTACTGCCTCACACCCCAGGTGTCCTACTGGCGCGGTGGAAGTCCACCTCCGCCGCGGCGCACGTGTCCCGGCTCGCCGCCGCCGCCCTCATCCGCGCCGGAGCGCCCCTGCACTGCTACCGCGTGCTGTCCGCGCTGCTGCCCTACTGGCGGGACAAGACCAGTGAGTACTGCCTCACACCCCAGGTGTCCTACTGGCGCGGTGGAAGTCCACCTCCGCCGGCGCGGCGCACGTGTCCCGGCTCTGGATATGGGATGGATAGTCTATCTCGCGGCGACATATTGTCGCACTGATCCTGTGCTAAGCCTACAGGTATCCTAATGGCCAGAGCCCGGAAAATCCATAGCAAAACAAAAGACTGTTCCAATCAAACTAGGGTGAGAAACATTTTTTGCTTGCTTGCCCTACTGGCGGGAGTATACTTCCTTACACCACAGGTGTCCTAAAGGCCAGAGCCCGGAAAATCCATAGCAAAACAAAAGACTGTTCCAATCAAACTAGGGTGAGAAACATTTTTTGCTTGCTTGCCCTACTGGCGGGAGTATACTTCCTTACACCACAGGTGTCCTAAAGGCCAGAGCCCGGAAAATCCTTAGCAAAACAAAAGACTATTCCAATCAAACTAGGGCGAGAAACATTTTTTGCTACTTGATAGAACATTTCAAAATATTCGGCTATTACTGCTATTAGGTTTTCAAAAATACCGGTTCTGGTTTCTGCTTCAAACACTTGCTATTGATCTTTGAGAACCGTATAAAGTACCTCTGCTTAGTGCTTATAAAAAATCCCAAGCTGCCATTTTTCAATCACATGCCTACGTTAAGTAATAAGTGTATTAAGGGTGCGACCGCACCTTTGCTGATGACGCATCGTATACGTAACGTTCTTGTTGCATGCGACGCATTACTGCGATTCCGTACTTTCTGCTTATTTTGAACAGCAGTCTGGGGGGCATGCGGCAAAAACGTTACTGATACGATGCGTCACTGCGATTCCGTACCGTCACCGTTTTTTGAGCATTGGCGCGATCGCACCGTAAATTGATAGGTTCAAACGAAAACTTATGTGACCTTAATGTATGGAAATGATCTTGTGTCTTTTCGTTCGAATCTATAATTCTGATACATTTTTCACTTCTCGCTTATGGTATGCGTTTGCAGAATGGCATCTTGGCTCATTCAAATCAGAATCACATGCTGATGCGATTTTGATAAAAAAACTAATGTTCTCAAATTTCCAGCTTCCGTGATACCTATTGACTGAAACTAATCCATAGAAATTTATGGAATAGTAATAACTACATCTACTTTGTTCTTAATTATTACACATTAAGACACGTGCTAATTCAATTGATAATTCAATCTTGTATACTATTTACTAGTTTTAAGCTAAATATGCACGACTGAATTGTAACTTATGTAAGTTGAAAAGCTTGGTAATTTACCTTAAAATTAAAGAAACTTAAGGACAAGCACACCCGTTGAGTGTGCAGTACATGCACATAAGCGCGTGCAGGGTGTGAAAATTGTATCGTATGAAATGTTATTGTAGATTTCACTGCTTGCAATTTACTCGCTCGTTCACGCTCCGCAGGCGGTCTGTTGTCTACTATGCTATTTCATACGATACAAGGTACTCAAGGCTCGGCTTTAAACCACGGCGGTGCACGTGAGTTGCTTAACACTGACGCACACTAATTTGAAATGACACGTACTAATACTTTGTTTTTGTTACGCCACGTACGCTGAGAGATAAGTACTATATTTATAATACCCGTAGAACGCCTCGTCCTGTCCTCTAAATCGCGCATTTTCATTGGTTGAATATTAAATACCTGTTAGCTTTAATGTCTTGTCATTGCTGACAGCAGAAAACTGTGGTTTTACGCATTTTACGCTGTGTTTTCTTTTTGGGACCTCGGCGGGAGATCATTATTCTGATTTATTCTCGATTTCGAAATGATGGGTCCACGGAAAAAGCGTACATGTCCAGTATTAAAAAAAATCAGGGCAAATTCACACCTTATTCTGTTAAAAGTACCTATTCTTTCCGTGGACCCTTCAAATAAAAGTTATTTCCTTGTATTGTATTCAAACGAACATTGTGATGATGTCACAGTCTAGAGTTGTTTTGACCAAGAATTGAATTAACGCAGGAGCTTGTTTTCTATCTAGTGCAAACCTGATTAATTTATGTCGAGAACTAAGCAGAGTTGATTAGATTAACAAAATGGCGTACATTGCCCAAGTATTTTATACTAGAAAGTTTCTACTAATTTAAATTACGAGTCCCTTTCCGCCAATGAAAACGCCGCGCGCCCCGCATGAGTCCCGCAACACTAAACGCTCGCTTATGATTGGTCAGCAGATCGGCCGCCCAGCTTGAGCGACGAATTGCAACGCCTGCATTTCCCCGGCCTGGCCCAACTGGCCGGCCAGGCTTTAGGTGATGACCGTCGTGGCCTGATTAGTCGTGCGCTTTTGTGTTTGTGGCCGGTTTAGTTCCGGCCTGCTACCGCGAACACCGAAGTTCGTACATTTCGGGGATTTGTCTCTTTCACTCCAACGAGGGCGTCAGTAGAGCGACAGAAAGATCCCTGAAATTTGCGGGATTCGTAGTTCGCGGTAGGGGCCGCTGTAGTGTGTACCCAGTTTGCGGAGCTGTCAAAAATAAGTCAAGTCGTGGTCAGTTTTGAAAGGCATTGACTTTCGATACAAATTCTGTTTGATGTGTATTAGGTTCATTACATAAAGTAAAAGTGATATGGGTTAATTTCTAAATAAAATAAATAGTAACGTTTCCCTTTTCTGATACGAAGTTACTCATATAGTCATATACTTAGTTTGTATAACTCTGTCCAACAACAATCGGCAGTACTAAAAGCAGGGCAAATTTAAAAGATATAGGTTCGTGTTGTTGATCGCCCTTTGTATTTGTCGCTCTTTTTTAGTGCCAAAAGTTGTTACACAACATTTTACTTCGTAACACAAAATTAATGACCTTAAATTTTGTTTTCATTAAAAGCTTTTAATTATGTAAAAAAAATTGCAAACAACCCATAGTTTACATATCTATTTAACTACCCAATTTTAAGAACTCCCGCTAAATGGGTACACATTTTTTATAATGCCCTTGTATCGTTGTTAGATCTGATTTTTTTTCGTTTATTTTAATTCGGAAATTCACTTGGCATATACTAACTATTAAATTGTTTCTTCGAGTCGACTTACGCTCCCCGGGGCTGTGGCTGAAATCTAGGTTATTCGGTAAAATAATGCTTTGTCATCAATCTGTTCTAAATAGATGCATAATTTTCAATCTAATGAAAATAATATCTTTACAGAGGACTCGTAATTTGTAATATGTGTTTTAAAACAGATGAACCACAATTGAATGTGAATTTCCGGAATTTTGGTTTTACGTCATATAGGAATTTCAGTACACTACTATCGTCTTGTCTACATGTCAATCATAGCTCGACCTCATACGTTAATACTGTTTGACACAGCTCGCGTACACCGACCGAATATCACGACGCACTTGCTTGTGATGTTGTTTTATTTTGCCATTTTCACATCATCATGTGAACATTTAATTAATGTGTATTTATTGTTTAATGTCCGCGAAGGCGTAAGATCGACTATGCTGACTATGATGTAAATTTTGTCTTCATAACTGTACCATTATTCGTTAGCCAATAATATGTTCTACCACTTTTCGACTTTACTACCACTTAGGAGTCGAAAAGTAGTTGCGCATATTTTAGGGTGCCTAATATCTTGTGAAACAAAGTCATCAGAGTGTCCCTCTTTTACTAATGTAGTTAGTAAAAGACGGGAAATCTATCTCGCAGCGACATACTGTTGCACCAATCATGTGCTAAGCGTGCAGGTGCACTTAAATATCGGAACTTGTACCGTAACGGTAATAGAATTATGTTGCGATAATTATATCACATAGATGGCGACTGTAAAACCGTAGACAGAAATGCCCAAAAATTTTCAGAATAACAGCTTCACGCCTCCGTGGACAAAAGAACGCATCTGTCATCCATCACACCTCTTCATTCCTAATACCGGCGACTTGGTCAACAATATAACACTGCCAATTTGCTCCCCAGACGCCGGCACCGCGACGCCCACGACGCAACTGCTGAAGCCGCAAGCTCCGCACCCTCTGCCCGACATGCAGCCGTTCTTCGTCAAGGAATATGTTAAGAGTAAGTACTTAGGGCTGTTGGTCGTGTGGCGACGGCAGTAAGAATACATTTGTCACCACCCCAACTCCTGCGGGTGTCGTAAAAGTCGACTAAGGGATTGAAGTGTCACTGATCATTATTTGATAAAAGAATGATGACGGGCAGCAGCGTGTCGCAATGTGTCCACTACACATTACTGCGATCGTCAATCCGCTTGCCCAACGATTATTAATCTCAGTCGGTTCCTCAATACTTAGAGCCATAGCTACCTTTCACGATTTTAACCTCCTGCCTACATGTGTCCTACCCAAAGGACATAAACCTCAATCGATTTTAAACCCTATGTCAATTAGACAAATTTCCAATTTGATTTGGCTGTTCGCATAATGTAGGCACGAGGTTAAGCTGAGTTTACACTGGCAAGTTTTGAGACGCGGTTATCGGTAAGAGTGAGTAGGGAGTATGTTGTCTCAAAACTTGCTGGTGTAAAGTCAGCCTTAGAGAGTAGGCGAGAGAGCTACTCGGTGGATGGATGTAATTAAAACTTCAACAAGATTCACGACCCAGCTTGCCTCCGAATGGCACATAACTTGAATGACTGGAGAACGTAGGGATATAGATAAGAATAAGAATAAGGAGTATCATTTGTCTCTTTGAGTCTTATAGACTTTTTGATAATACTGAAAAGGACAAACAATACTTAAGGGCTTGTTAAGTTAAGAGACGTTTATAAATAAGCTGGTATCATTATTAGCTCGATGAACATAGGCAGCTAGAACTATAAGTAATTAAGTATTAACTGGCACGAATGGATCGAGTAAATGACAGAAAGTGTCTATGTATAGGTTGATAGAGGTCGGCATAGCAAGGTCGCTTACACACCATGATAGATATACCTTAATTCATTCCATTCGTGCCAGCTTTGGTGAATCGACCTATACACAAAAGAACATTATTACCACAGGTCACGCCCTAGACGTGTTCGACAACTACCCGCAGCTGCTGATGGAGATGGCGCTCCGGCTGCCCTGCCAGATACACAAGCATTGCGAGCCGGTGCACTTCGACTCTCGCTGGCGCACGCTGCTGTGCGAGTACATGATGAACCAGCAAACTCCGCTCAGGTACTGGCTGTTTGAAGAATACATTTGCCACCACCCCAACTCTTCCCTCGGGTGTCGTAATCGACTAAGGTATTGAAGCGTCACTGAAGTCTTTAATCGAAGATCGATGATGAGCAACGTCATCATAGTGGACACAGTGTTCGACAACTATCCGCAGCGCTGATGGAGATGGCATGCCGTCTGATTGATAACGTTACTTTGACATGGTTCCTCGGTTGTCTAGGGTTCCAATTGGTTTAGTGTACTTTTAGTTGTATGTACATAGATAAATTTATCGTAAAGATGTTGATTGCGGTTACAATATTCATGCGTTATAAAGTCGGCTCTATTCACTACACAGCAAAGTTCAAAGTATGATTTAAAAAATGGTAGGCCTTGAAGTAATATTTTATAATGTTTGTTTTCTCTGCCATTGTTCACAGGAAACAAGTCCGCAAACTGCTTCTCCTTCTATGCGGCACTCGCGACCGCTACCGCCACACACGCGACGTTCACGCGCTCGACACGCACCTCAACGCAGCGAAAGCTTTGCTGCAAACCGACCCGGCCTATGACAGGCTTGTACAACTCATGGACCATCTGAAGGTGAGCTTTGGGTTATTTTTTTATGAGTATACTGAGATATTTTTCTAGCAGGAAAAAGGAATTCAAAATTACGTATCGACATGTAATTGTTAAAAGTAAAATAACCTGTTAATTTCATAAGAATCGAGTTATTGTATTGTACAGATACTTAGTCTAATCTACAATTTTACAGATTATCTGCTAAGTTTAATTTTATTTCATTATAAGTGAAAATTGTTTAATTCTATTAGAAACATATTGATTTAAACTCTCACGATTATCACTCATATTTTAAAGACAAATGGGTCTTAATCGCGTAAACTTACGTTTAATTGTATCCTGACGTTTCGGGCATGATGTTACACTGTTTCTAATCTATTAGAAACGTTTACTGTTTATTTATAAAATTTTTAACTAATGATTTAAATGTGTGGTTGTAGATTATTATTACGCCCTATTTTCATGACGATGCTAAAATGAAAAAAAAATCATGTCAACCGACATTTCCATCGTTAAGGCCATGGTCGTTTCGGCCCGCAAACGACCACACCGAGCATTTCCGAACACATTTGGACGCCGCTGGCGACAGCCGCAGGCGAAACGACTACGGCCTAACCAAGTCTACAAGTTTCAACAGATTTTCGTAACTTTTTACTATTACCCACAGGCCTGTGCTGAAATCGTGAGCGCGCGCACCGGCAACTGGCAGCACACGTGCGCCACCGAGCGGCACGAGGCGCTCGCGTGGCTCGTGCGGGGCGCGCGGCGCGTGCACCCGCACGTGGCGCCCACCGTGCTGCAGCTGCTGCAGGCCGCGCTCGCCGACACCAAGCCGGACAAGGTGAGCGGGCTGCAGGGTCACGTGACGTGCGCCGCCGAGCGTGGCTCGTGCGGTGCGCGCGGCGCGTGCACCCGCACGTGGCGCCCACCGTGCTGCAGCTGCTGCAGGCCGCGCTCGCCGACACCAAGCCGGACAAGGTGAGCGGGCTGCAGGGTCACGTGACGTGCGCCGCCGAGCGTGGCTCGTGCGGTGCGCGCGGCGCGTGCACCCGCACGTGGCGCCCACCGTGCTGCAGCTGCTGCAGGCCGCGCTCGCCGACACCAAGCCGGACAAGGTGAGCGGGCTGCAGTGTCACGTGACGTGCGCCGCCGAGCGTGGCTCGTGCGGTGCGCGCGGCGCGTGCACCCGCACGTGGCGCCCACCGTGCTGCAGCTGCTGCAGGCCGCGCTCGCCGACACCAAGCCGGACAAGGTGAGCGGGCTGCAGTGTCACGTGACGTGCGCCGCCGAGCGTGGCTCGTGCGGTGCGCGCGGCGCGTGCACCCGCACGTGGCGCCCACCGTGCTGCAGCTGCTGCAGGCCGCGCTCGCCGACACCAAGCCGGACAAGGTGAGCGGGCTGCAGTGTCACGTGACGTGCGCCGCCGAGCGTGGCTCGTGCGGTGCGGTGCGGCGCGTGCACCCGCACGTGGCGCCCACCGTGCTGCAGCTGCTGCAGGCCGCGCTCGCCGACACCAAGCCGGACAAGGTGAGCGGGCTGCAGTGTCACGTGACGTGCGCCGCCGAGCGGGTATCGTCAAATTACTGATTGTCTCCTGTTCGTTGCCGCCGCGATTTGGGCTCTACTTTTCACTTACGATCAGGTGGAGTGGAGCCACTTTGTTGTGCCAACATAAAAAAAAAAAACGTCTTTCTTAAGAAAGTTTATTCTAACGTCATTATTTTCGGAGAAAACCGCTCCTGAATAAAAAAACTGTCCTCTCCTCGAGCTTTTGATCCGTACCTAACTGATTCTTTAATGGTACGCACGATACACTATACATTTACATCCAATGAATGATGGATGGTGCCGTGTGGTGACGGCACTAAGAACACATTTGTCACCACCCCAACTCCTCCTGCGGGTGTAGTAAGAGTCGACTAAGGGATTGAAGTGTCACTGACCACTATTTGACAAAAAATTGATGATAAGCAGCAGCGTCATCATAGTGGACACATTACTGCGATCACCAATCCGCTTACCCAGCGTGGCAATTATGAGCATTTACCTCCTAATGCGTTTATACGCATAGTTAATAGGAGAGGCCTACGTCCAGCAGTGGACTATCATAGGTTGATGATTAGACCCCGGATTATTGTGGCAATGACGTCACAATAGGGTGATTTGGGGAGTAGATGGAACGGTAGAACAAAATGATACATAAATTATAAGATAAGATAATATAAGAAATTACATATTATGTAAATGAACGTGACGTGCAGTTGCAAATAAAGCAAACAGTTTAAATTTAAGGTCAAACTTTATAATGTATGCAAACTGTATAGGTCTGTACAGTTTGCATACATTGATTATGCATATAAAGTTAATTCTAATAGTTATGTATTACACACACATTTTCTGAATGAAACAGTGGAACGAAATGATAATTTGACGAAAACAAGTAAAATTAATATAAAAAAATTTGTTCAATTCAGTGGAAAAATTGTATTGTAATTTTATTCAAATTTATTCGATTACGTATAGTAAATGAAATAATGTTTTTCTCTGGTAAAATATTTTTTTTTTATCTTATCTTATAATTTACGTATCATTTTGTTCTACCATTCCATTTACTCCCCAAATCACCCTATTGTGACGTCACCGCCACAACAATCCGGGGTCTACTGATGATGATGAATGATGGAGCAAGCTGTAACTGACGAATTTTTTTCAGAACCCCTCGGCATCAGCGTCCACCTCCGAGTGGCAGGAGCGCGAGCGCAGCGCGGACAGCGACGCGTTCGTCTCGGACGGCTCCAAGTTCCAGGAGCACCGCGTGCCGGCCCTCGTGCGGCAGATCCTGCAGCAGGTACATATAGTTCAACTCATCTTCAGAACCCCTCGGCATCAGCGTCCACCTCCGAGTGGCAGGAGCGCGAGCGCAGCGCGGACAGCGACGCGTTCGTCTCGGACGGCTCCAAGTTCCAGGAGCACCGCGTGCCGGCCCTCGTGCGGCAGATCCTGCAGCAGGTACATATAGTTCAACTCATCTTCAGAACCCCTCGGCATCAGCGTCCACCTCCGAGTGGCAGGAGCGCGAGCGCAGCGCGGACAGCGACGCGTTCGTCTCGGACGGCTCCAAGTTCCAGGAGCACCGCGTGCCGGCCCTCGTGCGGCAGATCCTGCAGCAGGTACATATAGTTCAACTCATCTTCAGAACCCCTCGGCATCAGCGTCCACCTCCGAGTGGCAGGAGCGCGAGCGCAGCGCGGACAGCGACGCGTTCGTCTCGGACGGCTCCAAGTTCCAGGAGCACCGCGTGCCGGCCCTCGTGCGGCAGATCCTGCAGCAGGTACATATAGTTCAACCTGCGACCATATATAATGTCTTAATTTATTAGTTGCAGATATTTTAACACGTGATACTTAACATTAAAATAAATAACTTAAAATATAAATTAAGAAATCTTTTCATGTCATGTTTTTGATTTCATTTTCCTAATTAAAAAAATATTATAATTTCATCTAAAAAAAATCATCATGTGCATTATCACATGTCACAATAACACTGTCTGTCATGTCATCAAACAACACAATCCAACGGAAAATAATATGACATTGACGATGACGTATTTAATTTATCGACTGAAGTGGCCAGTTCCAGTTAAGTGGTACGTAAAAGAGGTACTAAAATCTGATCAATGAGTTTTCATTTAATAATCACATGAACATGGTGTTTTTACGTAGCTTTGTTATGTTTTCTCCAAAAAAACATCGTAAAAGCTATAATGTTTCACGGCTTAATATACTCCAGAGACCGAGTACTATCAGCTATAAAAATATCTGCATCTAATAAATTAGGATCTTATATAACATGGACGTCTAACGCCAGCTCAAAAATGCCCCCAAACACAATTGTTCAATTGTGCCAAGATGGGCAGGACATAGCGCTTTTCTCAATACAGCGCATATTTCGGCGCAACGTCTTTGACAAATGTTTATAGAATATAGCCAATCAAAACTTTGACGGACCAATCACAACTATTTTGAAATGGCGGTTTAACTCTTTATATGTTGTCATTGATATTCTTTACCGTGATGCATTGAAGAGGGGGTGACACTTGTCAACTAAAATTCAGGACCATTTTTGAAAGGCAATTTAGTATGGCGTGCGGCTTTCATGTTTGATTTGTTCGTAGAGTTCAACTCATCTTTGCGCGCGGCGCTATGTGTGCGTGCGCTTGTAAATATACAGCTTTCATTTGTTTTTGTTTTGTGTGGCAGTGACGCGGCCGTCGTCGTCCGAGCAACACGTGTATACAGGGTGTAATCGATAAGTGCTTACAGGCCATAATTCCGTAAATATGAGAGGTATCAGAAAACTTTTAACTGATATCGAAAGGACGTTACCCAACGAGTAAAATTACATTAATAACTTTTTCTAAATAGATGAAGTAATATTAAAAATACTAACTTAAAACGCTCCCATACATTTAGTATGACGACTTACAGCCTTAAAGAATGTCGGGTGTCGTAAGAGATAAAACTGTTAGAGATTCGTTATTTGTACGAATACATTGTAATAAATTAATAATACTACCTACCGTTTATGAAATAATTAATCTAACATTTATTCTTAAATAAAAAAATATTCGTGTTAAACTAGTCTTTGAATAAACGGTTTCGTACTAAATGTATGGAAGGATTTGAAGTTAATATTTGAGATATTTCTGATTTTATTTCAAAAAAGTTATTAGTGTAATTTTACTCGTTGGGTAATGCACTTTTGATATCAGTTATTTTTTTTCTGATATCTCTCATATTTACGGAATTATGGCCTGTAAACACTTATCGATTACACCATGTATACAAGGTTTCCTCACACATAGCGCTGCGCGCAAAGATGAGTTGAACTATCTGTATACTATATCTGTATAATATATCTGTAAATAAACACAATTTGATCTCGACTTACGGAAAATCATTGGTCAGTTTCTTTTAAGTAGCATAGTTTTTATATAGTAACTTCTGATATTATTATTTATTCATGGCTAAACTTTAGGGGGTTTCTGAGGTCATGTAGACGAACTTTTACCCCCTTATTCAGAAACGTCTGCTAATTTAACAAGCTGCTAATAATTGTTTGTCCCTTTCGGTCTTAACAATGTGTCCATAAGAGCAAAAGGGACAAACACTTTATTAGCAGCTTGTTAAGTTAGCAGACGTTTATGAATAAGGGGGTTAGTATAGGAACGACATCAGATTCTAGAAAAAAAAAACTAGTTCCATACATGAGATATTTGTAGGTGGAAATGTATGGAACATCAGATTTTTATTCCCATAGTAAAAGTTCATCTACAGGGTGGAAAAAGATTTTGGGTCAGTGAGGGCAGCTACCAGATCCCGTGTTGCTATACGCGAAAATGGTCTTAAGAGACCTTCCCTCGATTTTAATATACAATCTGGCCAACAATCAAATTCAAATTTCCTATAAGCAGTAACGCCAACATTTACAATTTGCGACCTTTTAATACTGCCAAGAAGTTTGACCAAAGTATATACTTGTCTATCATTTAAATTTGTGACTTCTCTATCTACGAGTTGTTAATTAATTTGGTGTATTCACTGTGCAGGTATCCCAAGATGAGCTGAGGATGTTCGTGAAAGCGTTCCTATTGGAGACCAACTCTACGGCCGTCCGGTGGCAGGCGCATGCCCTTCTACTGGCTATTTACAAGTGAGTTTTACATTCGAATAGATTTCTGTTAAAAATGGTTACTAGCTTTTATCTTCGACTGTACCTTCTTTAGTAATTTCAAGAAGTCTAACGAACACAACATTGATATATTGATTGACCAATAAGTTTGTTCCGATTAGCTTCAATATTTTATACGTACAGTAAATTGCTAGTAACTGGCCATCCTCCAGTAACTGGCCACCCTCCAGTAACTGGCCACCTTATATAAAAACGAACTCTATGTACTTATAATTAGAATTTATTCTGGAAGAGGGAGAGTGATTGACGTTGACATGACAACGTTTTAAAATGAATTCTAAATATAAGCACGTACAATTTCATGTTTATGTTAGGTGTCCAGTTACTGGAGAGTGGTCAGTTACTAGTAATTTACCCTAAGTTACATTAAGTCATTCATTCATTCATTACATTTTTTGCAATTAGTACTATATTTAGATGTGTGTGTAATATTTCACTTCAACTCTGGTTAAGCCTATACAGTATACTAGGAGTAGGTTATACTCCCGTATTCCTAAAACGTATCTTGTTTCAGCAACTCGCCGCCAGCCGAACAGGCGTCGCTAGTGTCCCTCTTGTGGGGCATTTGGCCCGCGCTGCCGCAGTACGGTCGCAAGGCGGCACAGTTCGTGGACCTACTTGGGTACTTTACGCTCAAAACCACCGATATCGATACTGAAGTAAGTATCGGTAACCCTGGCATTTGGGGTTACCACTATGTACTAATGCGATTCAGTTTAGGACCTAATCTTAATTGCGATGTGTCAGTTCCATAGAATAACTGTCAAAAACTGACAAGCTAAACCTAAACTGAATCTCATTTAGCCCCTTAGTGTAAGAATAATAAAATATAGAAGTTAGGTTGCTGAGGTCACAGGCGTCTGTAGGCAACGACCGATTACTATCGGACGGTCCGTGTGCTTGTTTGCCGCCAACATACAATTATTACCAACAATATAACTTCACCGTTAATAAACTTCTTTTTATTTTTGGAAAGTCGTGGCAATTGTGACAAGGCTTACAAACAAACCTAAAAACTTGCATTATTCCGTAATCACGCACTTTTAAAACACCCTATTATTTTTATTAAAAACATGAACCTTGAGATTACATAAATTTTAAGTTAAAATTATTGATATTTATTAAATAAAAATATATCTGCGAATGTGTTTCACGATGTGTGTCAAAGACGTATAAATACTATGAAAAGTCCATATTTGTTTACTTTTTTTTGCATCCTACTGACGAATGGTATAGGTGCCTTAGGGTAATTTCGATAATCACAGAAAAATCACTCGTAATTACATCGTCTTAAGTGTCGCCTTTCGGAAATATCCGGCGTTTTTCGACATTCGGTATTACCCGAATACACGATTCTGAATCACGAGTACTAACGCTTTTGTTTCATGCATTTCATCCGAGGCTCGTACAGTGAGCGTAATGTACGCATTTGTTTTCAGAAATACGTAGGCAGCGCAGTGGATTTACTCCGCAGCCAGAACCAGCTGCTCTCCATGCACGGCAACGCCTCCCTGTACGCCGCCCTCGGTGCCTTCGTGGAACTGGACGGGTACTACCTCGAGTCGGAGCCGTGCCTCGTGTGTAACAACCCTGAAGTGCCTATGGCGACCATCAAGCTGCCCACTATAAAGGTAAGTTTCTTTTGCGTTGAGAAAATGCTTCTAATGTGATCCGAGACAGGTATGACCACAGATGTCATATATACCATAGATCAAGCAAACGTATCTACTTAGCGTGTCAAATGAACTCAGTGAAATCCACTGAGTTGTCCGTCTTTAATCGTAGCTTGCAGCTTTTGGGTGTCAAATTTTGTAAGTTGAAGTGAACAAAAACATTAATAATGCCTCCTTAAGTAATATTAATTGCAACAACATAAAAAAATATGAATACTCAAGGACCTGAGACATATTTAAAATCATAGGCAAGTAACAACTTCAGTACAAAATCACACACACATCACACGACACGCTGGGCCGCAATACAAATGAATGAACTTGTTTTTTCTATCCAAATCTAATTCTGTGGGTATGACGGACTACGGGGGCAATGCCTCCACTACCATCTAAAACCCAACGGGTGCAATCTCCGCCTTTGATGGGGTGACGCAAGATCGCTGTCAGCATTCTTCAAACTACGAGTATTTCTCTAAAGGTGCGTTCTAACCAAAAGAGCATTCGCTGTTCTATCCCCCGCTCTACGGAATCACCCAATCGCGTTTTGTGTGACGATCGAATTTCGTAGAGTGGGAGGTTAGAATAGCGAATGTTCGCTTGGTCGGAACGCACCTTAAGAAGATCACATCATACACCGACTTGGTGATAAACTTGGTTTTGGATTCGGTTAAAATAAGAATTATCGAAATCGGTTTGCGTGATATTGAGTTATCCGTCCATTTGTCGTGCACATGCTTAATGCAAATTTATGAAGGATCGGACAAACGCCCGTCATTATGAAAACTTAACCCTGTTCCGTACAATAGAGACTTCCTTATCTTATGATGTTAACATATTTTCTTTTATAAGATATTTTTTAATAATAATAACACTATCACAAAGTATCTATTTAGAAGATCCCAATAATTTCTTAGATACTGGACAAGTATCTAATTCACCATAATTGTTCGAAACGCCGTTACAACGTTAATTAATATACGCAATATAATTCGTTTAAATTGTTTTATTTCATGAAAAACTATCGCAGTAACCGAAGAAGATAATTATACACTCATTAGATCAAAATTCAATATTAAACATTCTAAGTCGTTTATTTGTCATAAATTCACAATCAGGGTACATACTTAAAAGTAAGAAAGAGTTGGGATCTCCTAAATAGATACTTTGTGATAGTGTTATTATTATTAAAAAATATCTAATAAAAGAAAATATGTTCACATCATAAGATAGGAAGTCACTACTGTACGGAACAGGGTTATTTTTTCGAAATGACGGGCGTTTGTCCGATCCTTGTATGACTTAAATGGTTTTCTGATGCAAATGTCAGAACTGGACCAATTTAAAATGAGACCAATCGGTGAGCATCAGCCTTCAAATAAAAAAAAAGCATCGTCAAAATTGGTTCACCCAGTCAGAAGTTTTTTTAATGTTGGGATTTTTAGCGAATAAGCTATGTCACCCCCGTAATGCAAACATCACAAATAATACATAATGTACTATCTATACATTAACGATTGAGGAAAGATAAATATTAATTAGATCCCTGGCCACATCAGCAGTTGGTGCGGCCAAGATACTATTACACATACCTACGTTACTACAACTAAAAATTGCCGCGTTCCGGACGCATTCCATCAGTACATGAACTACGTCTTCCACCATTTTACAATCAAGGCAATTAACCAGTCAGAAGTTTGGTGGTTTTTTAAAAGTCGGATGATAATAAAATCGTCTATTTCTCCACAGATCGACTCAAAATTCACAACGACCACCCAAATAGTGAAGCTGGTCAACAGCCACATGATCAGCCGCATCAGCCTGCGCATCGGCGACATCAAGCGCAGCAAGATGGTGCGCAGCATCAACTTCTACTACAACAACCGCACCGTCCAAGCGGTGCAGGAGCTGAAGAACAAGCCCGGTGAGCATGGCGACCCTGCCCGCTCTTCGGATAAATATTGGGATATCTGGAAACTTTTTTAATTTTTAGACGTGGTCGTGACGCGACACACCTTCCGGACTATTTGAGAATAGTACATTACGACACAAGTGCGAAAAACATGAAATTCGAAACGAGTTGCGATGTTTTAAAACACGACCGATAGGGAGTGTTTTTAATCGACACGAGTTACGAATTTCGTTTTTGCACGTGTCTCGTACGACGTTTTTTAGTACAGGTGGCCCTCCGAAGTTTTGGACCTGACGTAAAATGACACACTTCTCGCACTAGAGCCTAAAAAAGGCGCCATCTGTACTAAAAATACTCGTTTACATCTATTTCAGGCTAAGGGCTGATTTTTAAATCCCCAGTTAACACTATCATCATCATCATCGTCATCAGCCTATGATAGTCCACTGCTGGACGTAGGCCTCTCCTAAATGCCCATAATCGCCACGCTGGGCAAGCGGGTTGGCGATCGCAGTAATGTGTCCAATATGATGACGCTGCTGCCCTATGACGTTAACGCTATAACCTCTGATAAATATTCACTCTGTCTTTTTTTACCTGACAAAATAATAGTGATACATTTAAGTAATTTGTCAGGGGATTGAAAAATCAGACCTTCTAAATTAAAATGGGTTATTCTAATAAAAAAATTCGCTAATTCTCCATTAAAAATGCGTTATTCACAGGCATGTGGCACAAGGCGAAGCGCGTGCAACTGCAGTCCGGTCAATCGGAGGTCCGAGTCGACTTCCCGCTGCCGATCGTCGCGTGCAATCTCATGATGGAGTACGCCGACTTCTACGAGAACCAGCAGGCTACAGGTAAAGTAGACTGCCGAGTCTATGCTCTGATTTATAAATTGTATGCGGCAGGTTAAGAGACCCGAGACAGATGGTAATAAAATTGTTGATTTATGTCTGGAATTTATGGTAGAATAGGGATGATGACTGTATAAATTATTTAACATTATGCACGACATAATACACGAAGAAATTATTACTAAGATGTAGATTGCAGTAATTTTTGTACAGAACTTCTATTTAATAAATTGAAAAAACTTAAAATAATAGGTTATCTGGCAGTACTCAAACATGACGTCACTTTTGTGTATTTCATATAAAATTCCATAGTGGTGATCGTTTTGACAGTTCGAAAAAAGATGCCGGTTTGACTTGCCAGTCATCATGCCTATTATTTCGTACTGAATTCTCGAGCGTCTCTAGGCCCGGTATGCTACGTTTACTGTATTGTGTAGAAGTGCTTTATTGGGCCATTTAAGTTCAGATGTCGGATAAGTTAAATGATATTCTCTGTCATTTTTTATACCTATTAAAATCCATTTGAGACTTCTATATAAATATCCTCGTCCTGTCCATAGTGATTAATAAAAGACATTGTATTAGATTTTTGTCAAATATTGAATGGGAAGCTTGTTTAAGTTGAGGTTACACTCAAAATTCTTATTTTTTGTGTAGAATGTAGAACAAAGGATAAGCTACTATATTTTCAAATTCATTAGGTATAAAATGTCAATAGCTCTGAATTTATATGACGGCTAAAGTATAACTGGCATGACGAGGATATAAGGTTAAACAAAAGTTACCTTTTACGTAATTTCGGTAAATATTACGGAAATACGAAATAAAATGAAGCGTCCACGGAAAGAACATATCTAGTCAATTCAAGTTACAGAAGGAAAAACCACCTTACTTTCAACAGAATAAAGTGTGAACTTCCCCTGATTTTTTTAACACCTTCAGTGCGGCAATTAAGTTAAATTGTAATTAACCATACTTGAACAGATCACATATGACCTGTTCCGCGCGGAGCGTGTTAAGCACTGGATATGTTTCTTCCGTGGACCCTTCAAATGTAACTAACTAAACCGGTATTATACGTTTCAAAAACCCTGAAACATAAAGAAACCGATATGTTCTACAAATTGCACGTACCCTATTAGAAAATGTTTGTCCACAGGCGAATCCCTGCAGTGTCCTCGCTGCTCGCAATCCGTTCCCGCCAACCCGGGCGTGTGCGCCAACTGCGGAGAAAACGTCTTCCAGTGCCACAAGTGTCGGTGAGTGTGCTTTACTAAATCATAGACTGTAGACT
The DNA here is from genome assembly GCA_025490895.1 of Thaumatotibia leucotreta. NCBI lineage: Eukaryota > Metazoa > Arthropoda > Insecta > Lepidoptera > Tortricidae > Thaumatotibia > Thaumatotibia leucotreta. Next base: position 56,664 of record JALPQI010001529.1, read on the forward strand.
CCTTAGTGTTGAAAATGTTCCGAATTCAATCGCGTTTCTTTCCAAAAATGTCGTTTCTTTCCGGATTTTTTCGGAAAAATCCATGAAAGTTTCCGCTCTAAACCAATTGGGTCTAATTTTCACATCGAGGAAAAGTCAATTGAAATAGATGGAAAGGAGTGACATTAATTATTACTGTAAAAACCCAAAATTTTTTTTTACATGCACACCCGAAAAAAAACTTGATTTTTTCCGACATTTTCAACGCTAAGGGTTCTGCTCCACTGTCGCGGAGCGGAGCGGAGCACCTTTAGGCTCCTATAGGCTTAACACATGATTGGTGCGACAGCATGTCGTCGCGAGATAGACTTCCTATCTATTACTATGTTAATAAAAGAGCTTCTCCCAATACCTCACAGGTAACGGGAA
>JALPQI010001530.1:0-123662 GCA_025490895.1 Thaumatotibia leucotreta
CTGTCATGCGGTCTCATTGGCCAATATTGTACATCTCCGCTGCTCTCCGCCTCAGTGGAGCCGCACCCTTAGTGGAAACGCGGCTTAAGGCTTAACACTTATAGCGTAGGTATACACGGTGGAATTTAATCGGTGAACAGGAACCCATTTTTCTAATTCAGTAATCGATGGCGGTCACGTTTATGTAGTACTTAAGTGGAACCAAGTTTTTTTTTAGCATAAATTTTTTTTATGTTCATTTATTGTCACCCTACTAATGGTTTAGTCTGAAAAGTTTAATACCTCTTTTCAAACTATCAGCCATAGAAACTTAAAACATAAATGAGCAATAACCACTCACATGCTTAAATTTTTTGCGATAGACTCTATTCCTATGTAAAATAAGAGCGATGCATGGCTGATAGTTTGAAAAGAGGTATTAAACTTTTCAGACTAAACCATTAGTAGGGTGACAATAAATTTTAACTAAAGTTTAATTTCAACATAAAAATTTGTTATGCTTAAAAAAACTCACTTGGTTCCACTTAAGTACTACATAAACGTGACCGCCATCGATTACTGAATTAGAAAAATGGGTTCCTGTTCACCGATTAAATTCCACCGTGTATATTATAGAAGCCATTCCATACTTCTCCGCAGAATTTTTCTAAAAGAACCTGAAACATTGATACATTTTACTTTCTTTAATTAATTAAAAGGAATTCGATTGTTATCAATTTCCACTTCAAATGTGTACTGAATGTTTGTAATTCTTTATTTATTTATTTAATCTCTATTGCACAATAGACTTAGTGGACAAACCCTGACTTAATGCTTTACGGGATAACTATAAGTATAAGTGGTTTAAAGTTTAGATTTATTCTTTAGGGTTTCGTGTTAAACTAGGAACCCTTATAGTTTCGCTATGTCCGTGTGTCCGTCTGTCTGTCGGCAGCATAGTTCAATGGCCGTTGGTACTAGAAATTTGCAATTTGGTACAGGTATACATATTAATCTGGTCTGGACAAAGTGGTAGAATAAAATATAGAAAAAAATGCTCCCCTAGTAATTTATTTATTTATTTATTTTATTGAAACAAAAGTTTACACGACATTACAGTTAACACCAATGCGTCATGAAACTAAAATTAAAAGAGATACAAATAAAGATACACAGATAAAGGTACATATAAAAAAAAACATTAAGTAGATTTAGGTGACACAACAGCGTGGCTCTGTCGAGTCATCTGGACCGGCGTAGGGTTTGGCAGATTGCCCCGAAACCGCCGAAACACAACGCCCTTCGGCCAGAAGTCTGCACTCGCGATGGTGTCCTGCAGCGGGCGCGGCACGCGCACCACAAACGAGCTGAAGTGCACGTAGTGGCGCGACCGCAGCTGCTGCACCCTCAGCGAGAAGCCAGTCTTTCGGTGGACATACTCCACCACGTCTTCAGCCACGGCGGAGTAATGCAGGCGCGACACATAGAGCGCCTTACCCGGTGTAGCGTAGCGACCCGAAGACCAGAATTAACCGGCTCGGCGGTGCGAGTAAATCTTACGAGGCGCCTTGCGCACCTTACTCTTCTTTTCCACCAGTGTGAAGCCCTCCTTATTCACACAGGTGCGGGAGGTCTTTTCCCTATTGGGAGCCCGTAATTCACCCGCTTTAGAGGGTGTGTTGACCTGGCCAGCTGCGACTTGCTGTCCAGCAACGACGTCGGCATAAGCTCGCTTACGTTGCTTCGAGGAAACATGAGGCGGCCGCAAGCGCGGGGGCTGCGCGGGCGGCGGATCGGCACGTGCGACACATTTTACAGTAATGAAGGAGAGATTTTTTTTTATTTTGCTCTTATTAGTGTGGGGTATTGCTGAAGTCAATATTTTCGGAGATAACCGTTCTGGAATAAAAATAAATACTTTCTTCCCTCTCCCTCTTATGGGCTTATACGATACTATAAAATAAAACTATTTCGAACATAATTCACCCAGCCGTTTTTAAGGAACTAACGGAACCTTACATTGAGCATGGCTCGACATGCTCTTCATTCTTTGCCTCTTTCGCTTTGTACAGTTTGTCTACCTTCTGTGTCTAGTTCTCCTCAACTGCTCAAAGGTTAACTGGAAGAGATCCCTTAATGGGATAAGTTCGCCTTTGTACTTATTTTAAAAGTAATTATTTTTCATGTTATGATTTGTTTTTTTTTCTGTACAATAAAGTGTTTTACTACTACTACTACATGCTCTTGGCTGGTTTATTTTTATACTGAATAATTTATTTCAGTTTTCTTCTGTAAAGTTGATCTTACAACTACATGTTTCTACTTGGCGAAATTTCGAACGAAACACGTGACCTAAGTACATAGAATATACGACTATTTTCCCTCACATCCTTCCTTGACTGTATACAATCGAATGGGGCCATTCATCCTAATAGATTACTTTTCCGTGAATGCTCCCGGATCATTCTTTCGCCAAATTTGTTGCCTCACAAAATGAGTAATACGCATTATCAGCGTTTTGCTGATGCATGAAGTTTTACTGTATAGAGCTTATAATTTACTATCAATATATGAATTAGACTGCTCTTTCTGATGGACCATTCTCTCAAAACGTATAATCCTCCGACAGCTACGGCACGGATCTGGGTTTCCTTAGCTATAATTCTAGTTCAAATTCAAAGTGTTTTATGTCATGAAAAGCAGGTGTCAAAATAAAGTTATTTAGTATTTTTATTCACACAACTCGTAAGAAGGAGATTCTTTTCGAAAAGATTAAGAACACGATTGCCCTAAATTCACACCACATTAGCACGAAGGCTATAATCGCTTTGATATGATAAACAGCCTCTGTTTGACTAATGTCGACTTTAATAAAATGTTATATCGTATAGGAGAACATGTAGGATTGCGGAATAACACCTACGCAAAATAACAGCACTGCATAGTGCTCAAATGGTATGCTACAAATTGGTATGCTACGACTTGATAGTATCTGAATCAGTTAGCATAAATACTAGTTATCCCATAATTTAACAGGCCGTTTCCTGGCTGCGGCCACTACAAGCCAGGGCTAGTCATAATAAATTAACTTCTCTCAAACTTGCAATGAATGTTCATATGACATACTTCAAATCAATCAAGGAAATTCGAGTACGTAGTTTTGGGTTCTACGAGCGAACAATGAATTAAAGGAATTTCATACAAAATGTCAGGCCTTAGCCTTCAAAGCATCTTTCTTTTGTTTTTAAACGTCAAAGTATGACTGGCTTGAATACCTACATGAAACTTACTAGTAACATCTTTTTCATTTCATTACTAGTTTGACAGAAGCACTATATTTACAAGCTTCAGCCGGGAAAAGGCTTGCAGTAATTTCTATTACTAATCTATTCGGTGTCGGAAACATGGATTTTTTAAATTTGAAAGCGCCTTCAGATATATCGTAGCATCCGGAGCCCTCAAAAATATCTGAACACGCCTCGTAATGGAAATAAAGGCGTGTTTAGATATTTTTGAAGGCTGACATTACGATATATCTGATGGCAACTGTAACTAGTTAATTGTTTTTGTCAAATGTGTCATTATGATTTTTTATTTTTATTTTATTGTTCGGAGAACCAACAGCTTACTAGTTATTTATGTGGCTGGCGCATAATAAGAGGCATTAAACACGAGTGTGGTTTTATGCATATTTTATTCATAATAAGATCACACGAGTATTTAATGCCTAATTATGTACAGTCACATACATAACTTTATCTACATCCATATCATGTTTCCTACAATATGTACAGTCAACAACTCACCTGTGAATACAGGCAAAGTGCCAAAAATATGTAAACAGAACTTTATTGCCTGGACATAAAGGTGTATATACATATTTCTGGCACTTTGTATTCGCAGCTGTGTTGTCGACTGTACATATATGGCCTTTATTTGATTACAGAGTAGTAATAGAAATTAAGTAATAAACCGCTAATTATAGGTTCCTGCCAGCAGTAAAGATGCATACTAAAAGAGCATTCGTTATTCTAACCCCCCACTCTACGAAATTCGATCGTTACACAAAACGTGATTGGTTGATTTCGTAGAACGGGGGTAGAACAGCGAATGCTCTTTTGGTTTGAATGCACCTTTATGGGTTAACAAACAAAATTATCCTAAACAAAAAGTCTCCCGTTTCATCTTCGATAATATATTTTGTTCTTCGAATGTTCCAAAACACAGTTCAACCAAATCGAGTTACTGACCCATGTTTATTACCGTCATTGTAAATGAAACACGTCCGATAGTTTCCTGGCTCGTTACATTACTTTCAGTCGTTATAGTTATGGAAGGGTAATCGAAGGTCGATGCGTTTCTGGGCATAACCCAAGATTAAAAGGGGATTAAGGTAACGGCAAACGCTTATGGAATGTATGTTCAATATTCATATATTGATTAATGATCGGTCTTCGTAATACCTACCAGTTGAAAACATTCACGAGTATCACGATATATTATGTATTGTGTAAATACTGACGAATAGTAAACTCTGTTCAGTTAGGTGTTCAACTAAATGCAAACAACCCTGCAGTATATTTTTATTGAAAACCACGAGTAGAAAATATGTTTAAGCAAATATATATGATATAACATATAACAATAAAATACAGCGATTTACATGGTCACGATTTCATTAAGGATCTAGTTTGGATTTTTAAATGCATTTTACAGTAAAAAGATGCATCAAGATTGCACATTTTGTTAAATACTTGGCAGAACATAGTATAGGTACCATATTTTAAAATATATATACATTCATCGATCAACTAGGTACACCGTAACACAAATTTCATTTGCAAATTTTAAAGCGTACCTACTGGTATATAATATTATTGAGATTAATTATATTGAATTCATTAAAATGTGTAGGTATATAATTGAAATCTGTGCTCCAATATATTTACATTATTATTAGGTATAAAGCTTAATCTGAATGAAAATAATATATATCCAAAAATTATAGATTTTTTATGTATGTTATCATGTAGGTAGGCATCAGAAAACATTAAAAGATTTCAGGTAGGGTAGGAGTAAAGTGCTTTAAGGACGCTTTTATTATTATCTGCCTATGACAATATATGTTATGTATTTAGCTACAAAATATTGCTCTTCGTATCCCTACTACACACCGTTTTCGTTAACCCACTCAGACCTCCCCGCAATAAAGAAATAAAATAATACCATTCACATCAATACTTCGTTCAAAGTTGTCGTTTCTAATACATTTCATCGATAAATTCTATCTGAAATGAAGCCAGAGAGCTAACATAATAAGGGATAACAAATAGCATATTGCTACCCCAAAAAAGGCAAAGAGATATAAATCTAAGAGTAAAAATGGGCTCGGTTGCCCTTGTTATTAAGAATGGGTGAGGGTACGCGCAAATGAACCAAAATAAACAATAATGAACTAGAAATATTGTATCTTCGTCTATTTTATTATATTTAGTCCCATTTCTAACTAAGTCTGTAGTAAGTAGCTACATTTTTGTGTTTACCCGTGACATCATATCTACCTACCATTCTTGGAGCACCCATAGAACGATCTTTGATTTACACTATATTTATCTTTAAGCACTAAACAAATTATTTCACAAGTAGGTAAGAAAGTAGGAAAATACAAAATATATTCTTTATTCGTAGTCGTTGGTTTCTTTTTTTTTTGGCTCTTTATAACATATAGTAGTTCAGAAGTTAGTAACTGTCGCCGGCTGTTATTATGCTTGCGGCATCGGAAAAGATCGATACCTACCCCGCACAGCCAGTCGTCATGTCGACAAGGCAAAAAATAAATTGTTTCAATACATATACAGGATTGATTTCAAAGCACAGGAACAAAAATAGATAACATGATCGAATGACTTATCAATTTACGAGTAATCGTGTAATTTTATATCTGGGTCAATCACTTTTTTTTTGTTGTTATTCTGTCACATCACCCAGGGGACAACAGTGGAATAGTTTGTTAGAAGAAAGTATCATGCACACTCTACTATCATGATGAGTCATTGACCCACCTTGGAAAGGCCACATAACTGTCAAAAAATTCAAACTTGTCAATTTGAATGCTGCTAAACTGTGATTTAAATGGTGACTCAGGAGAACGTAACCATGGCAACGAGTGACATAAAAAAGTGACTGACCCATCTGAGCATTTCCCCAAAAGTTTGTAAATTTGGATCACGTATCCGATATTAATAAAAATTGGTCGGCTGGTAGAGTCAATGATGCTGAACAAGATCCACCAAATTTGCCAAAATGTTCCAAAATATTTGTATTAAAACTCCTTTTTGTTACCAAAAATCTATAGGAATCTGGTAACATACAAACTTTCTGGGACATTTTGGGGAATGTGGTGGATCTTGCTTACCATCATTAAGTCGACCAGCCTATTGATTTTTATCAATATCGAAGACGTGATCCAAATGTACAAACTTTTAGAGAATTGCTCATCGTTTTTCTCTTTATCTAAAGCCAATATTCGTCGAGTATCGCATGTATGTTGACGAAACAATATCCCTCCTTATTCGTAATGTCAGTATGTCTTATTTCATGTTTAACATTATTTTCGTTTTTATGGTTTCTTTAAATACGAACATGCGACCTTATGCCCCCTTTTATACCCCACTTTTCAGTATCATTTTAAATTTTGTCAAATGTCATTTTAAATTTTGTCAACTCTTTTGCATTCATATAATAAGTATTAAGCAAAAAATTAAAAATTAAAAATAAAAATCCGCAACCAGCATAAATGGCCAGGGAAATCTGTTGTAGCTAATATGATCCAGACCGAAGGTCACAATCACTACTATCCCTAATCCACCGTCCTATGTCATCCACGAACTTCTTGGCATCCAAACCCTAAGGCCCGCCGGTCTGGACTACAACTGACACAAAGTCGTACATCGTTCAAAGACAGAGTGTATTTCTTTTTGGCGGCAAACTCCGACCGACCCAGCAACCCTAACGCACACGGGCGAATTGCGGCGCGGCAAGCATTTTCCCTAATCATTGCGTGTATTCCCAACTAACCACCGCATGGTGCGCGTGCCGACCGCGCAATGAACAGAGAAAACGCTTGCCGCACCGCAATTCGCTCGTGTCCGTGGCCAAGCCGTATGTGTCCGACTCAAATGAGATGGCGCCGACACCAAGGGCCGGCGAATTACATCATTGATGTCATGATGCCTGGAAAGGCGTCCTGCGCATTTCGAACAGCTAAGACTACTGTGACCATTTTCCTCAACCATAGTCCCACAAATAAACTTCGCACACCTTATACATAATGTGAGTAAAAAACAAAAAAATCTTTAAAATAGGAAGTGAATGTCATATAATATATATTATGTTGTAGGAAACTAGGAACATAATTATTTCGACACCAAAAGTTTTAGTAAGTATAATATGTAAATATATGTATATCTACCGTGTTATTGACAGACGATAATATGGTGAAAAAGCGGGTTATAACCATCAACATTAGTATTATTGTCATCGATTCAACAAAATATGACAATCTGTAAACTGACTTACTTAATTGCATGAAAAGTAATACTCTCTAGCATTTCGTTTCATCTAGCTGTGCTTCTGTCGTTCACAGAATAATGATCTACATTTCAAACAATAGATACCAAATACCAGCTCCTCCATTTGGTTTATATAGGATATTATAGGACTGTAGTATTTACTGAACGGATTGGGATCGCGGTCAATCCCTATTGAATGGTCCAGTATAGGCGGAGCAGAGGTCAGCATAACGCGATATTGAATTTTCATAAGCTGGGCGTTGCCAATAGATGAAAGACTTTCATTCATTGTCTTCAAGTTACTTAACGAATAATAAATGTGCCTAATTAATTATAACTATTAATTCAGGTTTAGAATAAACAAGGAATCTAAAATCCATTTGTGTACTGTTAATGGATTATATTTTAATGTAAAAGCTAAAATGTAGATATAATACGCAAATACTCAGATAAATATCATACAAATTTCTCGAAAGTCTTTGAATAATTATTTCTACCCTAAAAGTCGAGCCTGCCCTCGGGTGGGGGTGGATATAGGGGCGTACTACCTACATAAATTTGTATTAGATACTGAGCATTACCTAATACACGTTTCTTCAAAATTTCATTTCTCGTTTCGATTTGATATCATCGCAACCTAGACCATACGAAGCATGGCAAAGTAACAAAACCCATGGGTTTTGTTACTTTGCCATGTTATCGCTTCGTTTCATCTCTTTTCTTTGAACAGCAGGTGGCGGTGAACCATTTCGCACTTACTAGCTAGCGTATGACTAGCCCTGACTATGTGACTGAAAAGCCCGCTAAACCAGTAGCAACGCAATATAAACGCTTACGCGGCGTCCTAGGAGGGATTCCCTTGCGAACGCAACGTGACACGACGTAACGCGGTAAAATCAAAACCCCGGCGCGGCATATAGGCGATGCGACGCGACGCGAAGCGAACGCGATCAGTTTATTTAATATTTTTGCACGATCGAGACACGACTGGCGAATAACTAATGAGTCGTTTAGTTGATTAAAAATGTCCGATTGATAGAACTTTTCACGTGCACGTAGGACAAGGACATCGCATCGCATCGCATATATTCGCGACTTCATTGCATTGAATCGCTTTGCAAATCTCGTCGCTTTAAACCGCCAACATACGACATTGCTTTACATAAATTACGAAGTGAGCCACCCCTGCCTAGACTCGATGATTTTCAGTTTTATACTTGTAGATATTATAATAAAATAAATCTAATTGTCAGTTTAAAATTTGAGCTGCTCAGTCATGGAACGTGGAGTAAGTGTCATCTACCTACCTAATATGCGACCGGTTTAAAAAATCGTTCCACTTTGTCGCTTGTTGTAAGCACGTTAGACATTTGATTCGTGAAAAGCTACAAGCCAATTTTTTCCTTATTGTAAACGACTAAGAGGGACGATTTAATAAAACGCTCACATGTTTATGTTAACGTGCTTTCGATTGGTACTAAATTTTGTGATACATATATCAGTGTTAAATACCGAGTAGGCTTACGCTCCTTTGATGCGTTTTATTCATCAAATATTAGGTAGATACGAAAATGTTCCTACGAGGGCTGTAGGTAATATAAATTTCTTACTTGTTAGTCATTGAGTAAATACCTATCTTCTACTATGACTGTAACTACATATTTATGAACATAATAAATATTAATACATTCATGAATTTATTTATACCTAGTAATATTTTAATTTTTACTAGTCGAACTACAAAGTTTCATAGACAGCAGTGCAAGTTTGCTGGCCCATTGCCCGCAACCTACTTCGATCTCACTTCACGGTCCGGGTGACTAGACGCCTTGCTTAAATAAACTCGTACAAGTAAAACCATGTCTACCATCCACCATTTTATCTATACGTTTAAATGTGATTCATTTGCTACTTTTCCGCCGCTACATCCATCTCCAGCCCCTTCTGCCTAACTACGTCCGCTCCGTTAGAAAAAGGCCCCTGGCCGCCTCATCTAATGCCAATTACTCTTTGTCCTTCAGATATATCTCACGATTGTCTTCTTAACCTACGTAATTATCATTCGTCAGGCGGGAGCATTTATCTTAACTAATTTCCTACTTTTGACCCAATCCGTACGTATAAATAGAGTAGATATCTCTCATCATCATCATCATCATCTACCTACTATAGCGATCTACAAACTCGCATAGGTAGTTTTTTGTTCGGTTTGAAAGCTAAATCTGTGTTATTGTTAATATCTGTCCATTTTATAGCTATATTTAGAAGTATTAACTATTATACAGTCAACATGGACTTAGTTACACGATAAAGTTCCAACCCACAGAGAGTTTGACATAAAAATTGACGACAGTTTGCAGTTGACATAAAGTTAATATTTTAATGTCAAACTCATGTGAGTTGTTATCGTCAACTACTTCCATTTTGTAATCGATGTTAATAGGTACATATTATTTGAGTTCGGTTAGTATTTTTAGATTTTTTTGTTACCCTGTATCAACGACAATATTAACGTTATGGTATCTAATACGATTCATGGCATGATTTGAGTCCAAAGACCACAAACAGCGCTATCAGTACGATACCACCGGGCGTACCGAGTAAGTGGGCGTGGAATCGGTGGGGAGAGGTCACCGGCGGAGCATTTCAGATTTAAGTTTATCGTAGTTTTACAGTAGCCATCACGGACAGAAGAGCTTATTGGAATTTCACATCAGATCATCAGCCTATGATAGTCCACTGCTGGACGTAGCTCTCTCCTATTAACTATGCGTATAGATGCATTAGGAGATAAATGCCCATAATCACCACGCTGGGCAAGCGGATTGGCGATTGCAGTTATGTGTCCACTATGATGACGCTGCTGCTCATCATCAATCTTTTATCAAATAATGGTCCGTGACTTCAATCCCTTAGTTGACTCTTACGACACCCGTAGGAGGAGTTGAGGTGGTGACAAATGTATTCCTATTGCCGTGACCACACGGCTGTAGGTTGTAGCTGTTGAAATTTACTTCTAAGTATTTTGTTTTGGACAACTTCACTTCTGTATTAGAAAAGTGAGGTACGTACACAAAACTGTAGAAAACAACGGTAGCAAGGAACTTAGGAATTGTAAATCCAGTAATACCTTCCTAAGTACCACTACCTTTGTTTTTGGTACCTATGTACGAGTACCACTGTATATAACTATCCAAAAAGTAAAGGCGGTGAAACAATCATTTTCATATCATAGGATTCTATTAGTGTTGGGCATTTTGGCAAAGTGTCAAAAACATGTCGGGCCATGCTCAGTGAGGGTTCTGTAGTTTTTCAAAAACAACTGGGCCGATTATGTTTAGAATATTTTTGCATTAAAGTATTCTATAGAATACTATTCTAAATTATTCGTACCCACGGAACAAATGTTAGAGAGGAGGACACGATATTGTTTTGTTCTATAGCGGTTATCCCAGACTAAAACATTTCAAGAATACTTAAAAAATCACCCCCCCTTAGCGTGACGGGGAGATACAAGATTGTTTTTATAATAAGGCATCAAATTTCTAGTACTAACTTTCACTGAGCTATGATGCGGACAGACAGACTGACAGGTGGACATGGTGAAACTATAAGGGTAGTTTAGAACAGAACCCTAAAAACTCGAAACGTTTCCATTCGAACTTTGAATACGCAACAGCGAATTGTCTTTAGATAATCAGGAACAGAAATGGTATCAAAGAAATATTAAGAATATAATTTTGTAACTGACAAAGGTTTGATAATTTAAAACTCTTTATTAATTTTACTTTACTTTTATGAGCAAAAGTTGGGTATGCCACATTTACCTACATACATTTTAGGTTTTGTACAGGGTGTTACACGAGGCACTAAAAACCTTGAACGGGGTGATACTGAATAACTTTTACTACGGAGCTAACCCAGAAATCTCAAAAAAAAATGTCTCTTTCATACAAAATGTCGTTATCGATCGGTCAAAATAATATGAAAAAGACAGTTATTTTTTAGATTTCGTGAATAGCCTAATAGTAATAGTTATTTAGTATAACCTACCAAATCACCCCGTACAATGGTTTCAAGGTTAAGGAAAATCTAAGTTCAGTTACGTAGGTACTATGAAAAATCATATGTCAGAAAAAAAAGCAAAAATGGCAACTCTTTTTAGGTTCCGTGTTCTGTATTTCGCGATTCTTATAAAATGGGGCTAGATTAATTAATTTTCAAATTCAAGATACTTATGAGATCTTCTTCAATCAATGTTAATGTTAAAAATATGAAAAAATAAAAGATTAGCAGCTTTTGAGCAATTCTTTTTAGTTTTGCCACTGAAATGAAAATATGAAAATTTGGGTAAATTTTATACTATTTCTGCTCAGAATCACGAGCTGATTCCATTTCCGGCGAAAAAAAAACTGTCCCAAAAATTTCATACATATTTCGAATATTCTCTTGTGTTATCGCCATAGAAGGTGTATGTATGTATGTATGTGTATGTCCATGGAAAATAGTAACACAATAGGAAAAAAAATCATGGGACACTTTTTTTTTCGACGGAAATGGAATCGGCTTGTGATTCTGAGTAGAAATAGTATAAAATTTACCTAAAATTTCATATTTCAATTTAGTGGCAAAAATAAAAAGAACTGCTGTTTTACTATAGTGTTTTTTTAGTCATAAAGGAATTATGGTATAATAAAAAAAAGTCTGTTACCTATAACTACGGAGATTTTTTTGTCAGCTATCAACTCCATACTTGAAATGGGCTTACTTTAACTGATCCCGTTTTTTAAACAGCATTTAATACCGACATGAAATTTTAGCATGGCAGTGAAAATACGTCTCCTAGAAAACCAATAAATTTTGTAAAAATTATAATAGTACATTGTGTATTAAGGGCGGTAAATAAGAATTTGTGAACGAGTGTGTAATAGGGTTCGTATTCATAATTCTTGTACTTGTACCGCCCGTGGCACACACAATGTTTTTTTTAGGTAGGTATTCAGCGCCCATTGCAGCTCTTGCTCTCTTGATATTCGTAGCAAATCTTTTTCCGTAACCATTCTCATGGCGTTTTAAAAGACTGAAGGCCCAAGGTATGTTATTACCATTTTTTTGCATGTTCTACTCAGAAGGTACGCAACTGAGCACCATCACAACTCTAAAATGAAAAAAAGGAGGTAACTTTGATAACCGTGATTAAAACAACCTCAATTATTACGCAACAGATTCGGGTAGATTTGATATTTATCAATGTAGCCCCACATGTTCTATCAGGGAAGCCCCATTATAGGAATCCCGCCACAGAAAACAAAATGGCGGTCGGCACTGGCAGACCAAACTTCATTTGGATTCCCAAAACTATACACGATTACATAAGACAAAACCTTTAATTTGCATATTTACTTTTGCAAAATAGAAGTTATCCATAACACAAATTCCACTGTTTTATCACATATGTACTACTGCGTCATTTATTTTAGGACCGCACATGTTCATGTTTTCAGCGTCTGCAAAGATGGCTGAACTGTCAATGTTGCTAGTGCAAAAATATTAAACGGATGCTTTCAGTAGGTTCCGAGATATTTTATTAAATGCAATTTTTGGACTTTTGGAGTTAGTAGTAATCAATGTTGCCCCTCGATTTGAAAGTAGCTCCATTTTACGACATTGGAAATAATAATTTGTAGGTACAGGTATTTATTAATATCGGGTCATTACCTATGAAATTGGCGTTTTTGGTGATAGACTTTAGTAGGTCCCTAATTATTATTATCTGAAGAATAACTTAGATTTTTTTTCGTTGTCAACAGTGCGCTGTGTAACAAAGGATTTTTCAAACTAGTAATTGTTTTCTTTCCTTAAGTAATATTCAATAAAAAGCTTTACAAACAACTCTTACCATAATTATGCTGCCGGTTCATATGTTTGATATATGTGTCGGAGAAATGCTTCAGTTGGCGCAGACGTGTACGACATGTCGAGTCATCGAACGTCTGAATAGTCTTATTTTCAATAGGAATAGTCTTATTTGCAATGTTTACATTTAATTTGTTAAGAGTGATAAAATCTAGAAAACGATAAGCAATGTTTTGCTTGAGATGTTCTTTGCTTGGTCCATGTAGGTAGACATTAAACGTCATGTTGGGATCTACCCGCCTATGAATCAGTAGTTTGTGAGCGCACGGTATAAAAGGTCACTAGCGCAGTGTTCAGGGATTCATTCTTGATTTAGAGTTGGAATAAAGCATTCCAGGTGTTCCTTCGATTAAGGCTCTGTTTTGTATGTAGGAGTGCGGAAACAGAAAAACACATGCTTACTCGATGCAGCTTTAATTGCAACTGATTTTAAATCTACTATGGCTACATATAGATAGGTATCAACACCTTAAACATACCGGCCACCAAAACTAATAGTTTTCAACAAAAATAACAAGAATTAAAACAGAGAATGCGTATCCGTTTACAAGCGAGTGATAAATATTTACATAAATAATCAACCGACTAATTTCGAAAATGAAGTATACAAGTTTAATATTTAATTATTTTCATTAAACTGAATACGTTTGAATACGAGAAATCACTGTAGACAAGGTGTTAACTTTTAAGTATTTAGTAAACACTTATTCTTCACTTACTTTAGGAAGTAAGATCAATTTAGATAAAGGTCTCTTAAGCTCATGGTGTCCTTTACATTGTACGGTTACCACCCTCACCAGATTGTCCGCTCCAGGGTGAAGGTACTTGATTCTCCCTAGTAACCATTTTGTGGGTGGCGTAGTTTCGTCCTTAATAATTACCACATCTCCAATACAGGGTGCAGGTACGGCGACTTGCCACTTATATCGTTGCTGCAGTGTATTTAAATACTCCGTCTGCCATTGACGCCAGAAATTTTGTGTCATTTTCTGCACTAGCTGCCACCTGGTAAGTATATTAATATTTTTATGTTCGTAATCCAAATCAGGAACGCTGACCAAAGGCTCGCCCACTAAGAAATGCCCAGGGGTTAGGGGGGCTCCTGTAGCACTGTCTATTTCACAAAGAGGGCGAGAATTTAGACAAGCTTCTACTTGAGTTAATAAAGTGGCCAGCTCTTCGTACGTTAGCTTGGTGTCTTTATTTACTCTGGCTATATGTCGTTTTGCAGACTGCACCCCAGCCTCCCACAGGCCTCCATATGAAGGCATTCTTGGAGGTATAAAGTGCCAAGTTGTTCCTTCGGTAGCCAGCAGTTCAGCCACCTCACTGGCCAAATTGTTTTTTCCAGGCTCAAACATGTGTCTTAACTCTTTGGCAGAGCCAGTAAAATTGGTACCATTGTCGCTCCAAATGTCCTTGCAATGGCCTCTGCGTGCAACAAATCTCCGGAATGCAGCTATAAACGCTTGTGAGGTTAGGTCCGAGACAGCCTCAAGATGGATAGCCTTCGTTGCCATACATATGAACAAACAAATGTACCCCTTCGTCGCATGGTGTCCCCGTCCTTTTGAGGTTCTTATCAAAACAGGTCCAGCAAAATCAACACCGCTATTTATAAATGGTCGATTTTTGTTAACCCTAACCGCCGGTAACTGGCCCATGAACTGGTTCTTGACTTTAGCTTTATCAATGATGCAAGTCTTGCAATTATATATACATTTTCGAACTGATGACTTCAAGCCGATAACCCAATACTTGGTTTTCACATAAGCCAAAATTAACTGATTCCAGCCATGAAGTGTTCTAGTATGAGCCTCATTAACAATCAATTTGGTTATATGTTGGTTTTTTGGAATAATAATTGGGTGCTTGGTCTCTTCCGATAATGAAGCATTTACAAGCCGTCCTCCCACTCTTAACAGGCCTTTCTCATCCAAGAATGGTGCAAGTGTGATAAGAGAACTTCTTTTCTTAACTCGTTTATCCCTTTTTAAATCTTCTATATCTTTCCCGTATACTAAATTTTGATAGAATCTTATACATTCCTCTTCCACTTTCCTCATTTCATTAGCCGTTATGTGTTTAACTTCTTTCTCTTCTCTTCTTACTTCGGTTAACATTCGTCTACAATAAGCTAGCACTCTCTTCATTCTCGACATAGTTGAAAATCTCTCCCATATTGGCGGTTCGTCCAATAGTACATGATGTGTGCTTTTTAATTCCAATTGTGTTTGTGTGATTACTGTTTTATGGCATTTCAATTCAACTTCTTTAAGCCATTCTGGTCCATTCCACCACATACGTTGAGTTTCAAGATCTTGTGCTTTAACCCCTCTTGTCGCGATATCAGCCGGGTTATCCGCAGATAGTACATGTCTCCAACGGTCATTATCTATCAGACGTGTAATATCTGCTGTCCTATTTGCTACAAATGTTCGCCATCGGCTAGGTTGCGATTGCAGCCAAGCAAGTACCACCATTGAGTCTGTCCAGACAAATACCTTATTCTTCGGAATTTTCAGGAGTTCTGCGACATCGGTAATCAGCTCCGCCAATAAAGTTGCCCCACACAACTCCAATTTCGGAACAGAGAGTTGCTTCAAGGGTGCAACTTTAGTTCGTGATGCAATGAGCGACACATTTACTATGCCACATCTAACAACTCTCAGATACGCCACGGCTGCATAAGCTTGAGTAGATGCATCTGAAAAACCATGCAGCTCAATGTTGTCATCATTTTGCGTCGTGTGGAGCCAACGTGGTACTTTAATGTGTTGTAAATGTATTAATTCTTCTCTGTAACATGTCCATTCGTCTGTCAAATCTGATGGTAATTCATCATCCCATCCCAAATGACACAGCCATAACTTTTGAATTAGAACTTTAGCGGTTATAATTACAGGTGCTAGCCATCCAAACGGGTCGAACAAGCGAGCAACGTCAGAAAGTATAGACCTCTTGGTTATAGGGTTTCTCATCTCCGGTAAATTTACGGTAGTTTCAAATGTATCATCTAGTCTATTCCATGTTAATCCAAGGATCTTTATTATCTTGTCCATTTTTATTTCCATCATGTCTCTAATATTGTTTTCTTCTTTCAAAAAATCTAGCACCTCGTCTGAATTACTGGACCATTTTTGCATTTGAAATCCTCCTCTTCTTAGTATTTCTTTAATCTGTTGACACATTTTCTTGGTTTCTTCTATATTTTCATTTCCAATCATTAAATCGTCCATATAAAATGATGTCTTAATGACGTGCGCAGTTTCTGGAAAATCTTGTTTTTCATCATCAGCCAATTGGTGTAATGTACGAACTGCTAGAAACGGTGCTGCAGCAGTTCCAAATGTCACTGTTGTTAAATCATAACTCTCAAATCCATTTACAGGTTGATCTCTCCAAACTATGCGTTGCAACCTTGTGTGCTCTTTTGTCATATTTATCATCCTATACATCTTCACGATGTCCCCAACAACGCAAATCTTGTGTTGTCGCCAACCTATTATGAGGCTACGAAGGTCAGGCTGCAAAACAGGTCCTACCAACATAGTGTCATTGAGAGATTGACCATGTGAACCTTTAGCGGACCCATCATAGACTACACGAACTTTACTGGTTTCCTTGTCTTCTCGAACTACTGCAAAATGAGCTAGGTATACAGCATTGTCATTGTCTTGATTATCTGATCTTTGCAAGTGACCCATGTCTTTATATTCATTTATAACCTTCGTGTATTCCATCTTCAACTTGTTGTCTTTTACAAATTTTCGTTCTAAACTTTCAAGCCGATGTATAGCTTGTTGTTTCGTATCTCCGCATAGGTCTAAAGTTTCTTCCACGTTCTGTTTTAATGGTAGGTGTACGGTATATCTTCCGTTTTCGTCTCTTGTAGTTGTTCGTTTGTATATCTCTTCACATTGTTCTTCTTCCTTTGTCAGTATTTTTTTCTTTGTATATGCATCTGTCTCTATCTCCCAAAATCTTCGTAGTAAATCATTGTCTTCAGTCACCATCCTGGTTATATGCAGTGTGATTATATTGTGCTGATCATTTTGTTTTTCTGATTCTTTCTCTCCTGAGAGTATCCACCCGAAAGTAGTTTTCTGGGCGACTACTCCGTCATCCATTGTTAATAACCCTTCTTGAATTATTTTTCCGTAGACGTCGGCGCCGAGTAAGATATCCACCTTCCCGGGTACGCAATATGTAGGATCGGCTAATTCTAATGATTCAACAGCATGAGAATCAGTCTTGATATATTTTGATGGCAAGGGTTTGGATATAGATTTTATAATATAAGCCGTAACTCGAATCGTCTTTTTATTTTCATATCTTGATGCGATGGTAAGGTCCACCAAGTGTTTGATATTAGTCTGCGCACTTTCTCCTATTCCAGAGACAACACCATTGATGTCGGTCCTTGTTAAACCCAGCAGTTGTACGGCTCTTTCTGATATAAGTGACGCCTCTGAGCCTTGATCGATTAAAGCTCTAAGCACATGCGTACTACCATCGCGCGACTTGACTTCTACTTGAGCTGTGGCTAATAGCACTGCACGACCAGGCTGTTTTCTAGAAAGGTGCGCGGTTGTCAACTTCACTTCAGGTTCCGGTTGTGGTTCTGGTTTTTTAGCTTCTTCCTCACCGGATTCTCTAGTTCGATGCAGTAGAGAATGGTGTCTTCTTCCGCAGATACGGCAGGAAGTCTTTTGTTTACACCGGTAAACTATATGGTATGGGACAAGACAGTTGTAGCACAATCGGTTCGATCTTACAAAATCCTGTCTATCTTCTACAGATTGTTTAATAAACTCTTTGCAGTTGTATATGTAGTGATCACTTTTACAATAGGTACAAGCAGGTTGTGAAGCTACGCTAGCATGTGCAGATTGAAACAAACTATCTTCGTTCTCATCTAGTTCGGTGACGTGGAATGTTTTGTGAGTTTGTGATTTATTTTGCGTAGGCGCTGAGACCACCGCCGCCGCCATTTCCAATGTTCGAAATTTGGCAACGAGAAACTTCTGTAAATCTTCCCATCTAGGCATGTCTTCTGAATTATCCTTATGTACAGATTGTTCCCAGTCTTTCACTGACTCTGTGTCTAATTTCTGTCCGACGAGAAATATAATTACTGGATCCCAAGAGTCCGTCTTTACGTTTAAATTATTCAAACTGTTGATACATTCTACAGTGGTATCGAGTAAACATTTGATTTGATTTGCAGACTGGTTTTGTATCTTCTTTTGTCCAAATAATTTCTTTAATACAGAATTAACAATCATTTTCTTATTACCGAAACGGCTTTTAAGTAACTCCCACGCCTGTGTATAATTGGCCTCCGTGATTTGTATGTGTCGCAACAATGTTTCAGCTTCACCAGATACACTTGTTTTTAAATAGTGTAGCTTCTGCACACTTGTTAACTTTGTGTCGTGTACGAGGGCTGTGAATAAATCTTGGTAAGTAGGCCAATCTTCATATCTTCCTGTAAACGTGGGCAATTGTATTTTTGGCAGATTTACAAACGGTAATGACCCATAGTGTACCGACGTTGACATATTACTGCCGTGCAATTCCTAAACCGCAGTAACTGCCAATTTTCCGATTTTTGGTTTATTGGGGATCTATAATCAGCAAATCAAAACGCATAATCCCAATTGATCGGTTTTTAATTTGGAAAACTGGATCATGGAAAATCGAAACGCCAAAAGCAGTAAGTGACTAGTTTTTCCTGCACAATGCAATATAAAGCGCAGTAAAATGGTCTACGGCTACGGTTTTTGGGCTGATACTGACTAAAACGCAGTACACGTGTAGATTTTCATGATTTTTAGCATGTAAACTCATAGTATCTCGTTTATAAAGAAACAAATTAAAACACAGTATACAATTTTTATGCTAAAAGTGTTGTACTGCGTTACCAGTTTTATAGATTAATGAGCATAATTACTAGTTAAGACGCAGTAGGAACAAAATAACGATATTTAAAGTGGTACGCTACTGTTCCAATAAGTAATCGTATTGCCATCTAAACTGCAGTAACAAGTTCATTAAGTACACATTGTGCTGTATGATGTATTGCTTTCAATAGTAAAAATACCAGCTAATGGACAGTAGCGCGCCAAGGGGCTGCAGTTTAGACAGTATTTTTATGTTATTTGACTGTTTTAACTGCATTTAGACCTTTATTTTAAGTGGCAAATTCGAGTTAGTTCCATCTCGGAGGGATTTCTTGAAGAGGGCTTATAGTTCTGTTTAAGATAGGAAAATAATTCTTGACCTTTTTTCAATTTAAAACAACCAAGGTGTCTTCGGTTGATAACCGTATAAAAACTTATAAAGTTAAACATGTAAAGGTATTACCGACATGATAATATTTCAACTACTTAATTATTAGGTTAAAAATAACCTTCTCTTTAGTTTGTACCTACACATTTCATTTTGCTATGCGAGTTACGGTTCATAGGCGACGGTATCATCTTATTAAGCAATGCCTTGCTAACAAAATAGCATCGTCATGTCGTAATATTGTTACATTTGTTCTTGATTGCGGTATCTCGTCGTAACGTATGAAGTAGAAAATTATACATATGAATTATACGATTACCGCCAGTATTCGTATAATTCTACTTCCAGTAAATAATCGAGTATTTAGAAATTTGTATTTATATTTACCTACTTTGGGATTCGATTAGATTGCTTCATACTTTCTTAACTTTCACTAGAAATAAAAATAAAAAATGTTTTTTTTTTTCATTTATCGTATAAAAAAGAATATTATAATTTATTTCTAAATTATCATCCCCTATGTAATATCCTGTCAAGGTGTTTGTTTAAAACTGTCTATCATGCCACGTCAAATAGTTGTTTTTCTTAAACGTTATTATGATTCGGCGGCAATACTGTAGGTAGGTTATTAGAGGCCTGTACAAACCGGCCGGCGGTTCTAGAATTATGACTAAAGAGGCTTCATTTAATTATCTTACTAACAGGGAGCTTTAACGATGCAAATTTGTTTTCTAGTTTTCTCCATAAAATATAACAAAACCTATAATAATTCATACATAAATACTCCACTCCAGGAGCGGAGTACTATTGTAGTAATAGGTCATAATTAATGACATTTTATTCTTTTACAGGGTTTTGATTAATAAGTGACACGAATACGTAAGAAATTATATTTACCTATTTAAATTAATCGTAGAAGTGCTACGCCATAATCAGTCGTGAGCTTACTCATTGAAATCAATCTAAGGCTAAATATAATGTGCCATTTGTTATGATTACAACCGATACTGGTACCTAAAGTTGGTTGTTATTTTATTGCTTAAAAAAATGTGGTAAAAAACCTTAATTTTTGTCTTATTTTTGTATTATTGACGAGAAGTCCCTAAATAAACTGCATTTTCCAAGTAACTTTGAAATCGTTTTTTACTTCCTTCTGTTTCTCACATTGGCATGAAACTTGATAAGCGTGTTTAAATTACTTTATTATAAAATTATGTAATGCTGTTACAAAGTTTTGATGTATTTTAATTACTTTATTCAACAAAACTATATTTTACTGCTGTGAATGAAGTTTGTAGCACGAAAATTCAATCAATATACTAGTTAAATTACAGTACACTAGTCCCTTTTACTGCAGTTTAACCTGTAAAATGCCGCCTATCTCTATAAAGCACGCAAAATGTATGCAGTAAGTGGTTATTTTACTGTGTCTTAATTAGTAATTGTTATATTTTTCCCTGTTTTTAAAAGCGCAGTACAAACACAGAATTTCGAAAAAATCACATATTTAATTTTAGAAAATGCAGAAGCATGTATTTTTTATTTTATCATATTGTATGATTAAAATACTTCATTTTGCACAAATAAAATTTTCAATAACTATCAAATCTTGGAAAATATGTTACTTTAAAACAGTTTTTCGCTGTTATCTCAAAATCGACTTTTGTCAGTTACTGTGGTTTAGGAATTGCACGGCAGATTAGACAACTCTGACGACCTTTTATCGGACTCCCACTTAGTTAATAAATCGTTTAAGTCGGCTTGTAAGCAGAGATAAAGGTCCTCGACGGTATAGTAATCTTCATTAAGAAAATATTGAATATCTCCTCTTTGTTCACGCGGTGTGCAATGCATTAGGTTATTGTGTGCTTGCTTAAACATATTCCAATAATCTTCGAGCACTTTTATCCTTTGTTTAACGTAACCCTCTGTAATTCTTTGTTTCGGACACTTTTTTATATTTGTTTATGTTTTTTGTATCATGCCGGCTACATCTTCTAATTTGGTGATTAATTGAGTTTGCTCGGGAGTTAGGGGAGCCATTTTGTATTTTATACACTTATTTATTCACTATAAAGTCAACCGAATAGTTGTTACTACACATCAAAGTCAATAGTCACTCACATAAAGTTTATGATTGTGTAAATAGTTCGTAAATCGCACTTGATATCACATTACTGTTCCATATAAATCAATCATAACTTTAAATTTGCACTGAATGATGTAAACAACTTGGTTTATCTCTTAAGGATTGCGCTCCCTATTGTGTTTGCCGGCCGGCCGCTGCATCGATGTCGTATTAGATCCGGTTCGATTTAGGACCATATGTTCCTTCGATTAAGGCTCTGTTTTGTATGTAGGAGTGCGGAAACAGAAAAACACATGCTTACTCGATGCAGCTTTAATTGCAACTGATTTTAAATCTACTATGGCTACATATAGATAGGTATCAACACCTTAAACACCAGGGTTGAGTAAATGATGCATGGACGCAAGCTTATAACTCTCCAGTCGTTTTCTATCAGTATAGTTTATAGTGTTGTAAATAGTCTTGTTTTAAGTGTGTACTTGTTGTGATTATTTAAAGTTTGGAAAATGTAAGACCGTCTGAGTTTCTTGCTGGTTCTTCTCACGACAGAGGTTTATCATTTGTGAACCAGTATAATAAAAGATTGTAATTTACCTTGTGTTTAATTATGTGCGTCCATGCATAGTATACACCTTTGTAAGTAGGTACGATGAGTAGGAATAAAATATTCGCCCCCCCCGTTCTCGGCTGTCCTTCTGACATCAGAAAGCGGGATGTTGAATAATCGCCTACAATGAGTGGTCATGGTAAATGTACCATACGTAAAGAGTGAGGTTTGAAATCATCGACAATCGGTAAGGTTGAACTATCGTTACTTTTTATTTGGTGTAAGGTGTAAACTACTCGTATCTTTTGAAGCAAAGTCTGTTTCGAGACGTAATTTGAGATATAAAATTAGTTTTTTTATGGAATTTCTATTGTTGCAATACGTGTGGGTAGGTACTCCACCCACTTCACAAAAAAAAAACAGTAATTTTAATAGTTTCAAAGAATATCATGGCCCATACTTGTTACTTTTCTGATTTTTGAAATACTAGCAGTTCTGAAATACGGGCTGGTAACCCGTGGATTTGTTTTGTGGTCTACCAAAAATTGATTAGAGATTTCTTATGCCTGTTTTTTAAGTTTTCTATGCGTGTGAAATTTATGTTACAGAATGTTTCGTGATGATTTCGTTCGTGATGACACTGATGACTATGTTGTGGCAATGAAACGAGCTCAGAATGTTTCAATTTCAAGAACAACACGTTCATAGTAGCCAGAAGTTTCGTTCAGGATGACTATGCTGTTGCGATGAAACTACCACAATTTCTTGTGACACGTCCAGGAAATGAAGGAGAATAAAGACTCCAGCTCTTCGGGAGTTGCTTTTGGAGCAACGGATGTACAAGGACAGGTTTCGTTCCAATTGTTTTAATGCAAAATTCGAAGCATTAATTTAAAGAAATAACAGTTTGACATTTCTATTTTTAGCGTGAAGTTTTTGTGTTTACAAAAACGTTTTAATCTTTGCGAGATTAACTTGGTTGTAGTAAAGTGAAGCCCATTATTATTTTAATACAAAGTTACTTTTTATTTTTGTGATCAGGTTAAGTTGAGAGCTCGCATACAAATTATCTCTGTGATAAAACTGATACCGTACAATTTGATGATTACAGTTCAACATGGTGAATTGGAGCGAGCTGCCGACCTGCAAGTTATTGCTGTCATCATGTCCCCACGGCGCGGCAGAGGCTGATGGCTGGTGTCGCTGCTGCCTACCGTGAACACGTGGTGCAGCGCATGGTGTAGACACGTTGTCAATCCGGTGAGGAGTTCACATTTTGTTGAGCTATTTGAGCCCTGAGCTAATGTTGTTGAGTCATCGAGGGCTTTACCCTTTCGATTCTATAGAGTTAAAAGTTGAGCAAGAAATGCAACATTAAAACTAAATTAGACAGCGATAACGTAAGGTTACGCAAGTTTATTAAAGACTTTATTAAAGTTTTATTAAACGCATTGAGATGTATTTTAACAATTTCTGATATAGGATGATGATGATGATGATGATGATGATGGTGATGATGATGATGATGATGATGATGATGATGATGATGATGATGATGATGATGATGATGATGATGATGATGATGATGATGATGATGATGATGATGATGATGGTGATGGTGATGATGATGATGGTGGAGATGATGGTGATGATGATGATTATGATGATGATGGTAGTTATGATGAAGATGGTGGTTATGATGATGATGGTGGTTATGATGATGATGGTGGTTATGATGATGATGGTGGTTATGATGATGATGGTGGTTATGATGATGATGGTGGTTATGATGATGATGGTTGTTATGATCATGATGGTGGTTATGATGTTGATGATGGTTATTATGATGATGATGGTGGTTATGGTGATGATGATGATAATCATTTCTTATTATTTGGACCGTCAATAGTTTCAGTTTGACTACCTTAGTTCAATTAAAATGGTGGCTACTAGAATTAGTCATTATAGTTTGCAATCGTATAGTTTGCAATCGTGGAATGAAACTATTTACATTTTTGTTGGGTTCAGTTTTCTCGGACTACATACACCATTTATCATTCGTAGTCGTAGGTGTAAAATCGGATCTATTTTTCCGTCTCAGTGCGGCCACGACTGTGAGTGGCGTGCGTTTGGTTTAATGGTGTAAGTGGTCAATGCATTTTGATTGTCCGACAGCCATGGAGGTGGTTGTTAAGACTCTATTGCTCGATGTAGCATCTGGAGTATTGTAACTGCTGTGAGTCCTGCAACCCATTTATTGTTTTTGTTGAAGTGAAGTGTTTCATTTTTACTATTGTAGAACTATGTCGGTTACTAGCTAGTAAAGTAGTAAGTACATAGACAGACTGGCTAGTCTGTTTCAAATGTTAATGAAGTTGATTTTAATTCCCTTAGTTGATTAAATGAGTACCTAAAGAAAATATGATACTGAATTGCGGCATTTAATTTTGTATTAACTACTTTAAATGCGGAAAGGGTAATTGTTAAATTTAATGAGTTCTTATGTCATTTGAGCTTTCAATGGACTGAGAGCATGTTCGATGGATTGAGCGTGATCTAATAATCGCATCGGAAGTTCCGGAGCATGTAAAAGGTGCACGTGAACTGCTTTTTATGTGCAGTATACTCTTTGCGAGGAGTAGCACTTACGCGGCTGAAATGGTTAACTTCTGATGGGTTATTGGATCCTAACAAGCCCATGGACAGAAATTGAATCAGGTGCATGGTTATGGTATAACCTGGTTGAGTAACTTACGTTTTTGTTTGAGTCGAGGGATTGACTCTTTAGTTTAAATCATTTTGACTTTTAATTGGTAAAACAGAGCTTGGTTTTCAAGAAATGTAACTGAGTGATATTTGATGACGTGATGATAGATGTGAATTTTTGGTATACCGTTACGTTCTGGGGGTAAAAATGTGCCGGGGTGTTAATTGCCTAAAGACTGGCATGATTTTTGACATTGTGTTGTCAAAATCCCAAACGTGATGACGAATGTTGTAAATCGTATGTTGGGCAAAGTAATAAGTTGGCTTCAGAGTATGCCCACAGTCAGTTTGGTGACTGTGGATGGTTTTCGTACAGTCATGTGATGATTGTAGACAGTGTTCCTGCGTACCTAGCTGAGGTCGTGGATGAAGTGTGCCTACAGTATTATGGTGACTGTAGATGGTATTCCTGCGTACCTCGCTGAGGCCGTAGATGAAGTGTTCCTACAGTATTAATGGTGACTGTAGATGGTATTCCTGCGTACCTTGCTAAGGTCGTGGATGATGAGTTTGCCAACAATGTTGTTGAGAGTTAAAGAGTGTTCTTGCAAACTTTACTTACTCAGGTCAGTCAGCTAAACTCAGGTCAGTCAGTGACCGCGCTGACGGTTATAGATGTGTCCGTGTACTTTACTCGGATAGCGGGTGTTTTGTGACATGTTGATGACTGTAAATTGTTTTTCTGTGTACATTGCTGAGGTTGTGGACGATGAGTTTGCTTACAGTATTTCTGACAACTGTTGGTGGTATACCTGCGTACCTTGCTAAAGTGGTGGATGTGTATAGAGTCACATTGATGATTGTAAGATGTTCCAACGATCCTCTAACAGGTTATAGAAGAGGAGTGTGAAATGGTCGTGTGTAAAATTGTTTCCAATTTGATTTCGTAAAATTTAACAGTAGTCATTTCTATCCCATTATGTATTGAGGTCAGAATGGGTCGACCGTACCAGAGGCTTGATCGTAGCCGTAACCCGATGCGTCTGCCTGTGAGTAGTCCGTGGGTACGCGGTGCGTGGCAGGCTCTGGCGGAGGTCGCGTTTAAGAGACGGTAGTGTCATAGGGTTGAATCGGCGATCCCTCACGGATGCGCTTAATGTATGTGGTTATGTGATAACCAATAGGCCACGAATGACATTATATTCCTCCGAAAGTTTTCTGTAATGTTTTACGTAAAATGTGGCTAGGAAAGCCAGATGGTACTTGTAGGCTCTTGAATTTAAATTAGTGGTAATTAATTGACCATAAATGATCCTAAATTCAGTTGCAAAGATTAAAATTATTTTTCTTGAGTTGAGATGATTTTACGTAGACAGATAATTTGGTCAGGAGTGACCGAGTGGTAACAAAGACTACTGGTGTACGTGTTTGTTTCAGATACAAGCGAGGACGCTTGTCTTGTCAGTATGGCCGTGTCGGAGAAATGCTTCAGTTGGCGCAGACGTGTACGACATGTCGAGTCATCGAACGTCTGAATAGTCTTATTTTCAATAGGAATAGTCTTATTTGCAATGTTTACATTTAATTTGTTAAGAGTGATAAAATCTAGAAAACGATAAGCAATGTTTTGCTTGAGATGTTCTTTGCTTGGTCCATGTAGGTAGACATTAAACGTCATGTTGGGATCTACCCGCCTATGAATCAGTAGTTTGTGAGCGCACGGTATAAAAGGTCACTAGCGCAGTGTTCAGGGATTCATTCTTGATTTAGAGTTGGAATAAAGCATTCCAGGGTTGAGTAAATGATGCATGGACGCAAGCTTATAACTCTCCAGTCGTTTTCTATCAGTATAGTTTATAGTGTTGTAAATAGTCTTGTTTTAAGTGTGTACTTGTTGTGATTATTTAAAGTTTGGAAAATGTAAGACCGTCTGAGTTTCTTGCTGGTTCTTCTCACGACAGAGGTTTATCATTTGTGAACCAGTATAATAAAAGATTGTAATTTACCTTGTGTTTAATTATGTGCGTCCATGCATAGTATACACCTTTGTAAGTAGGTACGATGAGTAGGAATAAAATATTCGCCCCCCCCGTTCTCGGCTGTCCTTCTGACATATGTATAAATGTATGATACTACGTTGTTTTATGAAATAGAGATAATATAAAAAACACGCCTTCAAAGTATCTAAAATTACTAACAAAATTTGGTTTATTTTGATTTTGTCATCAAAAAATATACCTACACAAAAATCATTGAATACCTAATAGAATTTACACAAAATTCTCCATAAAAACACCAATTTCATAGTTAAAAGACCTAATATTAAAACTAGCTTTTAGTTTGGTACCACGGTTCTAAATTAGCCATTGTTTTAACTATACGTTTGCGAAAACTTCTAGTTAAAAAAACGGCCGGAACATGTCAGGCCATTCTCCGTGTCGGGTTCCGTAGTTATTCAAAAGCGGCTGGGCCGATTATGTTCGAAATAGCAATAAGTAATTTTTTTTCGTATTTTCGGACCCATGGATCAAAAGTTAGAGGAGGGGGAATAGTTTTTTTTTTATTCTGTACTCTTAAAATATTGATTTTAACTATCATTGATGTCAAAAGGTTTCAGTTTTATTAGTCAGCATTTAAATAAATCAGTGTAATAGTTATAACAAAAACATATTCAAATAATTTGGTTTCATTGATTTGTCTGTCGCTTTGCTCCAAAATGGTACGTCGAGCTCTAATTAAAAATCTAAGGGCTCATCGAGTTAATTGGAAAAGTTGGCAATCGGTCGGTTTTTGCATGTCAAAGGAATCTGTTAGTCGCGATTCAAAGTTTGATAGGCAAACATTTTTTAACGTATGTAGGTAAAAATTGTCAACAGACTGTCGATTATAATTTTTTTACGAAGGTTACAAATATACTACACATAATATGTAATCTGTTACTTATGTACGTATCTACAACTGTACGCTTATCGCATGATTGGTGCGCTGTGTGATAGATTTATCATCACTAACTACATATTATTATATTAATAAAAGAGGGACGGATAGTCTATCTCGCGGTGACATTTTAATTATTATTTAGTAGCTAGTTATTGTAGGTCAAAACATGAAAACGGAGGAGTATGTTTGTATTTAGCAAAAATATTAAATGTAAGGAATGACATTCATCTCAGCCATTTCTGTAGAATTGAAGTCGTTCGTATTCAGTAAATTTATTGTAATATAGTGGTTATAACCTTATACAAATATGATGTTAATAGATTTCGACAATGTTTAAGAGGTTTGGAGTTATTACTGTATTCTATTTCTGAACAGTTTTCTTTGGAGTAATCATTAGTAATAATGGGTGATTATAATGTTTATATTTTGAAAAATACAACTCAAAAGCGTCAACTGTTTTAATTTAGTAATTTAGTATGTAAACATATGTTTTAAATGTGTTTTTGTAACATTAAAGTAATTGAATTAGAATTTCATGTTGTCGCACCAATCATTTGTGCTAAGCCTACTGGACTGATTAAGTTCACTGTGATAATACCTTTCAAAATATTTGATTGTCAATCATTCAATGTTTACATCGCTCACTTAGTCCTCATAAATACATTGGTTTTATTAATCGCTTTCGATTCTCTTGTTTGCAGTGCCCGGGTAAAAACTAAAAGCGCATCCGTCAACAGATTCTAACCCAACCCATATACAGTGGATCAACACATCGCTTTACAAATCCCCCAATCTTCAACCAGTCAGCAACTCATCCGCGTCAGCATCCAATCTGACTAAAATAGTCCGCGCAAAAACTACCCCGTTCACTCACACTTACTCTTGTAAATGTACTCGAGACACATAAACTTTTATGTGTTTATACGAGCATCGGTTTATTGTCAGCGGCGACAGTGTGGCGATGCCGTTTGATTCAGTAAGTTACCTACCAGGTTTTCCGTGATTTGATTATGAATCCATATTTTGTTTAATAGTTGCAGTTTTGTTATAGTACAGTTAAGTACAGACAGTACGAGGTTTTCTATTTAGCCAAACACAGTTTATTTTTAAACGCTACCGCTATCGACGGGAGTTAATTTATTTTTGTGAAGTAACACAACATGTACGTTTTCAAGGCCTTAATTATTTATATCTTTACATCTATACGATGACACCTTAACGAAATCCCATTCAGTGAATTCAATTTTATTGTTTTTTAAGAGTGGCGGGCTCCATTAGGACCAAAAACTGAAACCAAACAATTTCAAGTGGCACGCGATACGGCTATGCTTCCTAGGTTGATTTTTTTTCAAAATAAATTATTATTTTGTTACATACAAGTACTTATAGGTGAAATGATAACATAGGAGTTTTTTCCGTGTAGGCGTTACAGTAAAGCCCATTTATTAGTTCCCCTAAGTGCCTATGACTGGCAGCAGTAAATAAATCTTCGATAGGTATAATTGTTTTAATTTTGCGCCTTAATGCTTGACTTGGCTGAAACGCAATTTGATTTTATAGACATAAAGTCTGTATAATAAGCTCACCAATTTTGTCATCTTGAATATTATTATATATGGGAGCCAAATGTAACATTGAATTTAACTTTATATTACTAAGAGCCACTAATGACAATGACCAATCAATCCGATACAGTAATGTTGCTAAATTTTGATATCATCAATCCACCCACGCGCTAGCGCCTGCCGTTATCAGCTACTGCGTAAATTGTCAGCCACGGTATTTGGTAAGCCAATATTGGCAGAGGCAGGCAAATGTTTAGCTCTGAGACTTACGCACACAATATCACGTGCAAATGAAATACCCCTTCTGCCTCAAAGGGGCAGGATATTTGTTATGGGTAGCTGAAGCATTTCATTAGCATGTTCAGCTAGTTCACATGTACTCTACCAATCAATACCCATCTTATTTATTTCTTTATCAATTTATACTGGAGCAAACAAGTTAGGCTTTAATTCAATTTCTAAAAGTAGATCAAGTTGAAATCAATTGTCCATCGTCAATACCACCTTCTTGTCTTTGTGTTATTAGAGCTCTGCTAAATACAAATAACAAAGATCCAATCAATCTTTGTTTATTTTAAATACTGTATCACTGAATTTCTAATTTTTTTTCATATTGCATCGTACAAATTGTTATAGATCCACTATTATTTAATTGATACAAACTGAAGAAGTTATATACCTATAAAACTGATTCGCGAATTCTGAATCCGCAGAGATTTTTCAGGTTTTGCTAATATTCTGAATATCAAATCTACACTCAAGAGGATCGATGAATCAATGGTTAGTAACATTTAACCTTTTTCTCGGCAGCTCCTGATCTATTTCGGATACACTCTGTTATACATAGGTTGTGGTACTTTTCTCTCAGCTTCGACCTTCAGTTTTCGAGCGCTCAAAACGTACTTTAAAGTCATTATAAAGCGTTTTTTGAAATCGTGTATCCACATTGACAATACTTAATCTCACTAAAGCTTCGTATAGAACTATGAAAATGGATAAACTCGCGTATATTAACTAACTTTAACTTCATTCCGACGTTTCGAACTCTTTACAGGGTTCGTGGTCTGCGGATGACATCCGCATACGCGAGTTTATCCGTTTTCATAGTTTTATTTCATGTGTAATCCTCCCGGTAACCGAAGAAAATATTGTGCTCACTAAAGCTACCAATTTTAAAGCTTTAGATTTTTGAGTTCTTCAAAGAGCTGATAATAATTTCAAGGAACACAGGGTGGAAATTCTTTTTGGATCAGCGAGGACAGCTACCGAATTCCGAGTAGCTACGCGAAAATGGTCTAAGAAGACCTTGGTGCGAGAGAGAGATCCCATATAGGCATCTCGCTCCAACTTATGGATTCGCTCGCCACCGGTCACCTTAGACCAATGTCGTGGCCAAGCCTTTAGGGCACCGAAGACGGCATTAGGAATTTTCGTATTTTGAAAAAGTTAACGTTATTTTGTTTTATATGGAACCACGCCACGTACTTACGCGCTTATTTATTAAATTATCAATTCAAAATAGTTTATTGAAATCATGCGAGGGCAAATTTGTTTGTGACCTTGTTTAATAAAATATTTAATATGGTTTTGAAACTTTTGAAACTTGAATTTTATATGTGACAAATAGTCAAAAGCTGTTTACTCTTTGTGAAGTACATAAATATCGGTCACTTTGGTTCTGCTGCGTATGACCTAATTTGTAATACGATCTTGCAGAGAGAATCCTAGCATAAGTCCTCCCTATTAAGCTTTGTTTGATTTTGAGATTTGTTTTGAGAAGTCCAATATTATACCTACATAACATGACATATGATATCGTATTCAGGTACATAACAAAATTAAAATTTTCAATGACACACAACCGTCGTAAGTTATACAAAGTATGCTAACATATATTTTGCCCAAGATTTGAACAATACTCAAATAAATATAACTATACCAATAGGATCACATTATCACACATAATAAGCCTGTTTCAGTCCTTTCATTACGTGTGCGTATATACAGGGTGACATCTGGGTCATGGAGCAAGAGTGAACTGAATACTAGGAATGGTCACGCTGAGAAACATTCACAGTGAAGACAACCAAGAAATCACGAAAAAAAATCTCCTAATGATGACGATTAATACTTAACCATCAATTAAGGACCATTTAACTGATATTTAGGTATTTTTTGACACTGATACCAATCACCAAATATTTTCAATAAATTAATGGTCATACTGAGACTTCAATCTCTTAGCCAACTCTTAACGACACCTGCTGGAAAAGAGTGCTAACTGTAATTTTACAGCCATCACCACGTGGCGTAGTAGTCACAAATAATAGGATTTTAAAATATAAACCGTACCTATAGTCAGCATCAAATACTCACTTATTTACACTTACAGTTATTGTATCCCATGAAAGTTCTTAATCATAATTAGAAATCAAGGCTTCATTCATGTTTACGGGATATTTTGTTTCATGTAAACACTATGCATAGGCAGTTTGCATTGTTTTGAAAGGTTTAGTGAGCACCAAGCGACAGCAAACTACTTCAAAAGCGGTGCGGCGGCAACAGCTGCTAGTCAGTTCTGCATTCGAAAATCGAAAATTTCGAGTATCTGCTTTTGTCATACTAATTACGCTTCAGTTGGAGTGACAGAAATGGATGCTCTTTATTTTTTGACGTTCGCAGATGACTCTCAAATCTGATGTATTGAGACTGCATGTACTTGTAGGGGTTCGACAGATTCGCGCAATGATTCCCGCCGATGGATACGAAATTTTCATTCACCGGTTTATTACTTAATAATAGCTTTAGGAATCTGGCCGACCCTTTTTTCACTAGCTTTAGGAAGAAACTTTCGAAGAGTAGGTTAAATAAAACCCTAATAAAAGATAGTCCGACTATTTACCCGAATTCTTCGTGAATACGCAAATATCCAAAAGGATTTTTCAAGCGATATAGTCAGGACAAGTTATTGTGGTAATCCCCTCTTGCGATCATATCGACGATACGATTTAGTTTTCATATAGAACGACAATGGACAAACGGTTATCATAGGATATTACAATGTATGCAAATGTGGGTCTGTATCTCGCATACATTAGAATGTTTGTGAGATACAAACAGTAGCGGAAAATATAGGTATCTACGCGGAATAAAAGAAAGATTTAGCAAAGTGAAGCCAAATAAAGGATCTCTTTATATGCAAAACCGTTTGTGAAACAAAATAAGAAGTTGAGTAAAAATGAAATTTATAAAATGAGGAGGACGTGAATTACACACCTGGAAAATGTAAGGATTATTGTTTAAGGTGTTATGCTTTTTAATGAATTCGACCAATTGATTGATAATGTTTTTTTTCTGTGACACTTTAAAAGTTACATGTTACAAATTACGCATTGGCAGCATTTTTAGCATAAAGGTGCGACCAGATCGCAGCTTAAAATACGCTGACGCTGTGACGCGTCGTATGCGTACCGTTTTTGACGCATGCTCCACACACCGCTGCTTAAAATACGCTGACGCACCGTAAATTGATCTGCGTAAAAATCGCAAGAAATATTACACGGAGATCTTATGGGAGACACCACACCGGTGACGTAAAAGACGCAACTGTTTCGTAAATGCAGCGTTTTTTACGCAAAGATTTGCGAATCGGGGTTTCTCGGTTATTGTCGGTAACACTTCGTTTTTCACATAGAGATTATCAGATTCTAGACATACTTTTTAAAAAGGAAAACATTAAACCGAACATTCAAAAATACTGATTATCACATCAAATAATCTGAATGCAAAAAAAGACAAAAACTTGTTTTGGTTTACTCAAATTTCAAAGATTAGTTGTGAAAATCAGTATTCTTATGTTTTTTTTTAATATACACATACATACATACATACTCACGCCTGTATTCCCAATAAGGGTCAGAGCACACGAAACTAATAAATTCCATGTGCCACTTTTAGCAAATTTTAGGGCTTTTTCCTTAGTCAGACTTCTACGACACCCACGGGTGGAAAGGGGGTGATGACATTCTTAAGCCGGCACCACACGGCAATTTTTTTAAAATACTATCCTTTGAATATGTTTTGGTATTAATAATAATTTTAATTTTATACATCTTCGATTTCATATAATTCGCTAATTATGTTCCACTACTGTGTTACTATTGATACAATGATGAAAAACAAATAAGTCGATTCTACTTACGAAACTTCTTAGGTCTACTATTATTTAATGTCTTCGTGGCGAATGATTGACATTTTTATTTTTTCCCAATATCTGTTAGATGAACAAAAAAGTATAAATGGACTGGATGGACATTACTTTAGAAAACTGACACCAAAAAGTCGGGTCAAGTCGAAAGTCGAAAGAACGAACGAGAAAGGATTGTACTTAAGGATTTTGTATACCTATGTACGATACATTTTTTAAGCTCAATTTTTTTCTACAACCTCAAGGAAAATACACTATTCAATAGACCGATGGAACCTTAAAACATATATATATACATAATAGAAAATTATTAATGTTACCGAGGTATTATTAGCTAACATTTATTTCTCATACCTTACAAATTTAATAATGTACTTAAAAAAATTTAAACTTAATATTTGAAAATAAATCATCAAACTAAAGGAAAATTCACTAGCAGTATCTGTCATGCTTTTGAAAAAGAATCCGCTTCGGAGTACGAAAATTTTAAAATGAAAAAATGTTACTTATTACACTTTTACGAATACTCAGAAAAGTTAAATAAAAATAACCAACCTGTTATTCTCATCAGCTTCTAATGCTAATAGAAGAGCTTCTTCCTCATCAGATGACATACACATGTTGCTGTGATGGTTGCAGTTGATCATCTATTTAATTGATTTATTTATTTATTTATTTATTTATCTGAAGCATGATTTTGATGCAGTGTATTTTAAGCTCCGGTTTGGAAGGTTTGCGTCAAAAAAGATTCGCGTGAAGCACGTCACTGCGATTCCGTACCGTCAGCGTATTTTAAGCTGCGGTTTGGGGGAGCATGCGTCAAAAACGGTACGCATACGACGCGTCACTGCGATTTCGTATCGTGACCGTTTTTTAAGCGGCGGTGTGGTCGCACCTTTATTTATTGTGATATAAATTAAATACTTCAATTACTCGTAATAATGCAACTAAGCAAGCATTTAACACTATAAAGCTTTACATAACTATAAATCGTATGGCGACTGTCAACTAGCATTTGTATCAAGTACCTATACCTACTTTGTTTACATTTTGTAATTCATCTTCAACGATTCTTATTGGTGAAAATATCAAGAAAACGGCTTAAATCTTAAGCGAGTAATAAAAATAATTGTATACAAAATGTATTGGTTTTAATACAATACGCGAAGAAGGTGAATGTAAAACAAAATCTTCAATTTTAACTGGTAAGTTGAAACAATCAGTTTAGATATTTTTTGGTGTAGGTATACAAATTTTTACTTGTGCTCAGAAAATACGTCGAATTATAATTGATGGCACCATCAACGAATTTAAGGTACCTATAATTTTCTAGTTGTGGACGATATTTCTTTATCTATGATCCGTATATTAAATAAATTTGTGAGAAAGAATTGCATGCTTATTATTTTATTTGCGATTACCCCAGCAACATACAAACATAAGGACTGTTCATTTTACTAAGAGGACACACTTAAACATCTATTATACATCGGTTTTAAAATCGATCGATGAACAGTTTACAGCTATGAAATTAGCAAAGCCATCTTTTTCAATTGCTTTATGTTTGCTTTTCATTGCATATCTGATAAGACATATTCATTTTAATAATCGTAAATTGATGCTGCACAATGGTGTACGGAACAATATTCACTGTGAAAGATTGCAAATATCTGGGAAATTTCAAGTCGACCTTATACTAAATAATTAAACAATTTTGAGAGTATCATATGCTTGAAGATTCACCGAAGTCTAAACACAGAAATCTTAGTTGCATACCTTAAAATTGGCTATTGAACTTTACGTCGTTTCACTAAAAAAGTATGGAATTTTTGCATTTTGGTGGCCCACAAAAGGTTCCTAAAATATGATAGTAATGACATTACCGCAGCCCTAATACTGTCATACTGTCGTAGAAGAGTATGTGCCTGAGTGGAAAATCATAAAAAAAAAACAATTTCGGGAAGAACGCCCTTGCTTGGCAGGCAATTTGATCGTATGGTCTTTTAACTGCTTTCTATTTCGCATCAGGGCCAAGTTAGCGGCGATATTTACAGAAAATATTGCATCCAAAATCGGTTTTTTGATGTCTATGGAGGACACAGTATCTTTCACCAATTGTTTTGGTATGATTTGGCAAGGGCACATCATAAGGGTCAGACGTTAGAGCTATTTAATTAAATAATCATAGAATTTGTTCAAAAAGACGACATCCATAAAATTGTCTTCATCTTCGTCCTATATAGCGGCAATGGCCTATTGTGAAGATACACTTAAGAAACGATAGACGAACAACTTAAATTTAAAAAAATTCAAACGTGTATAGTTTGTAACCAATTGTAAAATGTCAAAAAGTAGTTTGCAGAACCTAAGTTTCGTGGCTAAACAGTAGTCTAAAAATGTAGTTACCGATAATCAATATATTGAATTGTGACATTACTTATTATTTGTCTATTTCAGTTAAATAATATTTCACAAATAAAAATAAAACATGCTAAAAGAAAAAATAATTTACGTGAGGTTTTTCGTGTCCGCTTAGTAAAATGAACAGTCCTTATCAAATACATACTTAAACATTCTAATTTTAAATGTTTAAAATTACGTAATATCAAAACTCTTCCGTCCCATTTCCCCAGTACCCTTTATAATTTTTTATTTCGCCATTTGCCACGAGATTCTGATACACTTATAGTGTGTTTCATGACATGATAGAATTTATTCGATGCCAAAACCCGAAAATTGTAGAAAGCTGTGTTGAGGTTTTCGTAAAGACGAATCCAATAAAAATGTATAATTGCCTTCTTTACCAAATCGAATCTATTATCTAGATGACAAACGTTCCTCAAAACCCAATCTGAGGACCGTCATTACTTGGCCGGTATTTACAACAAAAAAAAAACGGAATTATTCTCCGACGAGGGAATTTATTCATTGAGAAAATATTACAAATATTAAGGTCAAGAATGCAATAAGATAATTCTCGAGCGTATTCTTGTTTTAATATTATGCAAATAGCTCTTGGCGTCGGTATATCCATAACTATCGGGAAAGGAAGTGGGTAGAATACTAAGAAGGTTCTGGTAGAATAGGATACGATTATTATGCCGCCATTTTTAATAATGAGCGTAGGCACTCTTAATCCTAACCGGTATAATAATAAGTAAAGTAAGTAAGCGAACCACAGAAGTTTTCAGTAGTGCCATCAATATGGAATTTGGTGTCGATAAGTGTGCGGTTATGCATGTGCAGCGGGGGAAAGTAGTAAATTCAACAAATTTACAGCTTTCTGAGACAATGTCGTTCAGATCTATCTCGGAAGCAGAAACCTATAAATACCTTGGTATGTCACAGTCTTTGGGTATTGAAGATATGGGAATTAGACAGGCGATGAAGGAGCGCTTTTTCAGCCGGCTCACAAAAGTACTTAACAGTCTTTTGTCAGGAGGCAACAAAGTGCGCGCCTTCAACGCCTGGGTAATACCCATACTCACATACTCCTTTGGCATACTAAGGTGGACTCAGACCGAGCTGGACGCCCTGGATCGAAGGGTCCGTACACTGCTTACCACACATCGAATGCTACACCCGCGCTCATCAGTTATGAGATTGTACATCCCGCGTAAATGTGGAGGCCGCGGCTTCTTAAATGCCAAAGACCTCCACAACCGCGAGGTGTACAATCTCGGAAACTATTTCCTTAACAATGAGTGCGGGATGCATCGTGATGTGGTGGCAGTAGACCGGAACCTCACGCCGCTCTCCTTGGCAAAAGAGAACTGGCGCAGACCTGTGGTACTAAGCACCGAGGACCGCAGGGCGGTATGGAAGAGCAAGGAGCTACACGGGCGGTTCTACAAGGCCCTCACGGGACCTGACGTAGATCTGCTCGCGTCGGTGAACTGGCTACGATTCGGGGACCTCTTCGGAGAAACCGAGGGTTTTGCCTGTGCAATAGCTGACGAGGTTATCATGACGAATAACTACCGGAAATATATCCTGAAGGACGGTACGGTCGACATTTGTCGGGCATGCCGCCGTCCCGGTGAGTCACTCAGGCATATTATTTCCGGTTGTTCTCAGATTGTTAACACCGAGTACTTGCACAGACACAACCTCGTAGCCAGGATTGTACACCAGCAGCTTGCTCTTCAATACGGCCTTGTGGGCTTCGAAGTGCCTTACTATAAGTACACACCTGCGGCAGTTTTCGAAAATGGTCGTGCCACGCTCTATTGGGATCGATCTATCATCACGGACAGGACTATTGTAGCCAATAAGCCTGATATCGTGCTGATAGATCGATCGCAACGCCGGGCAATGCTCATCGACATCACCATCCCCCATGACGAGAACCTCGTGAAGGCCGAGAAGGACAAAGCCAGTAAGTACCTTGACTTGGCTCACGAGGTAACCGACATGTGGGAGGTTGATTCGGCGATCATTGTGCCGATAGTTGTTTCTGCGAATGGTCTCATAGCGAAGAGTCTCGATCAACACCTCAAGAGGCTCTCGCTAGGTGGTTGGGTCAAGGGTCAGATGCAGAAGGCGGTAATCCTGGACACGGCGCGCATAGTCCGGCGGTTCCTCTCCCTGTAGCCCTAACCACCGGCAGCTTGGGCCCGCCCCGCTGCCGGCGGCACCCTAGATTAGGTTTTTTATAATGTGTTTACTTGTTTTGTATTGTTTTTGTATGTTTTATTGTATTTTATTTTTATAAACCTATTATAAATTACCTAATCTAAGATGAAGATGAAATAAAAAGTAAAGTAATATAATATATGGATACAAACCTACAATGCATGTTATTTAATTTTTTAGTTGTATTTGTTCAATTAGTGTAAATAAAGCCTTTGAAAGCTTAGAACTGTGCATCAATCAAGTTTTAGCCAAAGGTTATTATTTTGAAATATACCTATGTATAAACATTCATCGTCAATCAAAGTTTCTTTTACAACCAAGACAGCAAACAATTCTGAAACAATCTTAGTTTGAGCGACATAAGAAAGTGTCACATATTTTTGCGACCTTTATATGTACTATGTACGGTGGCTGTACAGAGTATTTCACCAGATAACACTTAACTCTTAATTCAACAATATCCAAAATACTGGGCGTAGTCTTTGACCCACTCCTTATTTTGTTTTTTTTTTCTGAACCAGAACTAATAAAACTATTGAGAACCAAGAAAGCTACACACATTAACATTATGATAAACAGGACATAACAATGTACATTTTTACTAAAATACGACAAGTCCACTTTTTGTGAAAAATAATGCCAAGTATGGTTTTCCTTTTCAGCTGAAAATCAAATATACGAGAAATAAAAGTACCCAGTATTTTACTCAATGACTTCAAAGAAGGCACCGCTATGCACAGAAAATTTAAAATTTATTTTCGCAATTGGAGGACTTCAAACATTACGCCAGAGATTCGATCACATTGTATTGAACATAGAAATTCGATAAGAATCGTTGTCTCTTTCGGTCTTATAAACATGTCATAATCAGAGATCGGATTTTTGTGCGACATCTCATACTAAAATGTCATCAAAATGACGTAAGTCACTAAGAATGTCGCAAATCCATCCGATCTCTGGTCATAATTTATATTGATGGTTGGTGATGGATAATAGGGTGGAGCGAATTCCAAAATTTTCGAATTTAATATTGGAATCCGGTTCAAACGATGTCTTATTTTTTATTATATACTGGAAAAATAATAAAAAAAATCTAGGTAGGTACATACTTTAGCCCTCTACTTAGCGATTTATAACGGTACGTAGGTATATTTTTTAAAATATTTTTTTTTTATTTTTTCTTTTCAAAACCAAATTTATTAATTAAATAATACCTTATGTTCATAACATGTTTTTTTATGACACGGTAAAAACACGTAAATTGGATTTTTGTCGAAAAAGCCCTGAATCGAATATATTGTACAAAAATCAATGTTTTCAACTTGTAACACGATTGTGAAAACTATTGTGAATTCGATTAGATAATAAAAATAATACCAGTTAAAGCAAATATATGCTTAAAAATACACGTAAATAGGGCCCGAAAAGGGCGTAAGCGACGCCGTCAGCCGACCTTCCATGCTTATTTTAACTCGTAATTTAATATTTTTATGCACATATATGATATTTTTTGTCATAGGAAACATCGTTTCTGTAACACTAGCATGTCAAAAAATATATGTCATGTAAATTTTTTTCTCTGTGGCATTTTCCTTGTCGTGCATGAAATTGCTGTTTTAATTAAAATTGGTACAGGTGTAGTGAGAAATTACTTGCCTTCGGAAACGTTCGTAAACACATGCTGTTTCAGGCAGTGTCACCGAGTCTGACTGAAGTAGCATGACAGCTATTACTGTCAGTCTCAGTGAGATAGACTGAAACAGCATGACGTTGACGAACGTTTCCGAAGGCAAGTCATTTCTCACTACATCTGTATCATATTATTTCAGGAATATTGGATAAAAACCACTGAAATGATGATAATTTCTAAATTAATACTTATTTAGTATTGTTTACTTTAAATAAAATCTGTACATATTACTGAAATAGTATATTTGATTTCTTCATGAAAATTGGATTTCTTATGTTTCTTGGGTGGCTGGTAGAGGGCTAATTATATAATAGACCATTTAAATCTCCATGACATTATGCAACTTTTTGAACCGGTTCCAAATTGAATATCGCGAAAAAATTTTTTCCCATACAACGACGCTCCACCCTAATGGATAAGACACATACAGCGTTGATTATAAATCCATATATTTCTAAGATAGAGGTATCTCGATTGTAAGTACATGTACAAACAACATACCATCACTAATAATAATAATAATGCCCACACTGTACAAGCTCCTTACATCCATTTTGAGAGTAAAAATTAACACGCACATTGTTTCGAACAATGTTTTGGCTCCTGCTCAAAATGGATGTAGGGTTGGGTCCCGTGGTACTAAAGAGCTCCTCCTCATAGACATGACCATTTGCCAGCAAGTCCGGCGTAACAAAGGGGCCCTCTCCGCCGCTTGGATTGACTACAAGAAGGCCTATGATTCGGTGCCTCATTCATGGTTGGAAAGGGTCTTGGAGCTGTATAAAGTTAATGCAACTTTAAGATCCTTTCTCGGCGCGTGTATGAGGCAGTGGACCACAGTCCTTCGTCAACCAGGAGGAGGGGATGGCCCCTCTGGCCTGCAGGACTTCATAAGGATCGAGCGAGGAATATTCCAGGGTGACAGTCTGAGTCCCTTGTGGTTCTGCCTAGCTCTGAATCCCCTCAGTACCCTGCTGAAGGATTCAGGACTAGGTTGCCAGCTTCGGAGAGAGGGTGAAGTCATTTCTCACCTTCTGTATATGGATGATCTCAAATTATTTGCGCCAAATAGCCAAGACTTGTTGGAACTACTGCGAACCACAGAAGTTTTCAGTAGTGCCATCAATATGGAATTTGGTGTCGATAAGTGTGCGGTTATGCATGTGCAGCGGGGGAAAGTAGTAAATTCAACAAATTTACAGCTTTCTGAGACAATGTCGTTCAGATCTATCTCGGAAGCAGAAACCTATAAATACCTTGGTATGTCACAGTCTTTGGGTATTGAAGATATGGGAATTAGACAGGCGGTGAAGGAGCGCTTTTTCAGCCGGCTCACAAAAGTACTTAACAGTCTTTTGTCAGGAGGCAACAAAGTGCGCGCCTTCAACGCCTGGGTAATACCCATACTCACATACTCCTTTGGCATACTAAGGTGGACTCAGACCGAGCTGGACGCCTTGGATCGAAGGGTCCGTACACTGCTTACCACACATCGAATGCTACACCCGCGCTCATCAGTTATGAGATTGTACATCCCGCGGAAGTGTGGGGGCCGCGGCTTCCTAAATGCCAAAAACCTCCACAACCGCGAGGTGTACAATCTTAGAAACTATTTTCTTAACAATGAGTGCGGGATGCATCGTGATGTGGTGGCAGTAGACCGGAACCTCACGCCGCTCTCCTTGGCAAAAGAGAACTGGCGCAGACCTGTGGTACTGGGCACCGAGGACCGCAAGGCGGTATGGAAGAGCAAGGAGCTACACGGGCGGTTCTACAAGGCCCTCACGGGACCTGACGTAGATCTGCTCGCGTCAGTGAACTGGCTACGATTCGGGGACCTCTTCGGAGAAACCGAGGGTTTTGCCTGTGCAATTGCTGACGAGGTTATCATGACGAATAACTACCGGAAATATATCCTGAAGGACGGTACAGTCGACATTTGTCGGGCATGCCGCCGTCCCGGTGAGTCACTCAGGCATATTATTTCCGGTTGTTCTCAGATTGTTAACACCGAGTACTTGCACAGACACAACCTCGTAGCCAGGATTGTACACCAGCAGCTTGCTCTTCAATACGGCCTTGTGGGCTTCGAAGTGCCGTACTATAAGTACACACCTGCGGCAGTTCTGGAAAATGGTCGTGCCACGCTCTATTGGGATCGATCTATCATCACGGACAGGACTATTGTAGCCAATAAGCCTGATATCAAGCTGATAGATCGATCGCAACGCCGGGCAATGCTCATCGACATCACCATCCCCCATGACGAGAACCTCGTGAAGGCCGAGAAGGACAAAGCCAGTAAGTACCTTGACTTGGCTCACGAGGTAACCGACATGTGGGAGGTTGATTTGGCGATCATTGTACCGATAGTTGTTTCTGCGAACGGTCTCATAGCGAAGAGTCTCGATCAACACCTCAAGAGGCTCTCGCTAGGTGGTTGGGTCAAGGGTCAGATGCAGAAGGCGGTAATCCTGGACACGGCGCGCATAGTCCGGCGGTTCCTCTCCCTGTAGCCCTAACCACCGGCAGCTTGGGCCCGCTCCGTTGCCGGCGGCTCTCTAGG
Organism: Thaumatotibia leucotreta; assembly: GCA_025490895.1. Taxonomy (NCBI): domain Eukaryota; kingdom Metazoa; phylum Arthropoda; class Insecta; order Lepidoptera; family Tortricidae; genus Thaumatotibia; species Thaumatotibia leucotreta. Next base: position 42,706 of record JALPQI010001530.1, read on the forward strand.
TTAGGTTTTTTATATTATGTTTACATGTTTTGTATTGCTTTTGTATGTTTTATTGTATTTTACTTTTATAGACATTTTGTAAAAAACCTAGCCTAAGAAATCAATGAAATAAAGAGTATAATAATAATAATAATGCCGCAGGGCAGCTTGTGGCGAGCTGTTGGGGAGTAACGACCCCTCGGACCCGAGTGCTCCCGAGAGTTGGTCAGGGTCCCCGCCTCCGGCGTGTCTTCGTCGGTCGGAGTGGAACCCCGAGGGGACCCGTAGGACTCTCAGCTCTGGCTTGCCTTAACTGGCCGTCCAGAGAGGAGTCGTCAGAGCTATATGCTCCAGGGGTGGAAGTGTAAATTTGCGTAAGTCGCGAGTTGGTGCAGCGGCTGTCAAGCCACTGCGCAGAAAGCGGTGTACACCTCTCTACACTCCTGAGCCGCCTACACCGGTGTTGCCCCTGGCTGTCTCTTGTGACGGCATTTACGGGGGCCCATCTAGTCGGCGGCGAGTCACCGCCTGCCTCGATAGCAAAGAGAAATCATTGTTATGGCAGGTGTCTGGACCTCTTTTCTATAGTTCCATCTCTTATCCATCCAACCTTCATCTCCATAACCCACTAGTCTTTTCCATATAATCTCCAATAGCGTCTATATGCCTGCTGGGACCGGTTCACGGATATCTATTTTTGTGCCCGTGAATGGGTTGCAGCAGGTGTAAAACACAGCAAATTTCTCCAAAGGGCCTCTATGTGTTGGATCTGTATCCCCGCGCAAGCCTATCAAAGCTCAATTTAGGCTTGTGATGTGAGTACCAGGCGACGATCTATTTATATAATAGATATATACATATAGATACTTAAATACATAGACAGCCATGACCATTTGACCAAGGAACAAATATTTGTGATAAATAAATACACAAATAATGCCCTCGCCGGGATTCGAACCCAGAACCTCCAGCTTCGTAGGCAGGGTCACTACCAACTAGGCTACGGAGGCTGACAAACTGATGTACACTAATCACTGATGGTATGAAGTCGACACGGGTTGCAGTTACATAAATATACTGTTTTTTTTCAGTGTGTTTTGAGGTACAAGAAACCGATTTAGGGGGTATGCGTTATTAATTTCTAAAACTCGTAAAATATGGGACACCCTGGTCATCATCAGTGTTTTTTGACATAAAAATCTATGAGTCCCCTACATAATCAAGAGTCCGGTAACGTTTTTTTATCAAGTTGCGGCATCTGATTCTGCTATATTGAAGTAATTATCAGGAAACCTTAGCATTACCTATAGCATATTACGGAAGATAATTTTATTTCAACGGCATGAGAATTAAAACAGCTCCTAGTATTTTGAGTTTTTGATTCAAGATGTAATGAGTTTTTTACAGACAAAATTATATCGCAGCATACTCCATTTCATTTTGTCAGCCTCCGTAGCCTTCTATGAGAATGGACGCATTAAAGAGGAGGTAAATAAACATAATCGCCACGCTGGGGTTGGCGATCGCAGAAGTGTGTCCATTATGATTCTGCCCATCATCAATCTTCGATAAATAAATGTTCCGTGACACTTAGATACCTTAGCCGACACCCACGGGAAGGTCGGGAAGATTTGGGGTAGTGACTAATGAATTTCACGCTTAATACTTTAAATTATCATGCCTAATTTAATGTATAAATGAAATTAACGTACAATTATATATTATGCGATTGAACATCCTCGCAAAACAAGCTCTTATAATAATGGTTTAGTTTATAAATAAGAATATGTAATTGTATTTGGCAAAACATATTTTTTTTAAATACCAATAGTTCATAACATCTTAACATTTGCAATTGTAATGTTTTTTTTTCCTATTAATGATGTTCACTTTTAAACCTTTAACGGACTCTTAACGATAAAATAAATTAGGTACCTAACATGAAACGTTAACACTGACAGTTCAATTTCAAGTTTTTGAAAGAAAGGTGCAAATGAAAAAACTATTGATTGGTATGGAACGATGCTTATGAAAGTATTATTTTCCGCCTTACGAATACATGGTCAATCGCATTCAATAACTAATAGATATACTAGATATATCCAATATTTACCATAAATAAAATGACAAAGAAATCTTTCCTTATTTCCAATTCTTTAAACGGATGAACGGACCGGTAGCAATTTGTTCATGCATCTACCCTTTTGTTGGGCTTGCATGTATCGCAAAATGCATGCCTTTCCGAAACACAACGAGCCACGTCCGCTGAATTCCAAGTGACCCCTCCAAAAGATGCGATCCAGCAACATTTTTATCACGAGGCTATATCTGCAAATATATAAATCTACAGACGTATAGGAATGTATTTTTTCGTGGATAAAACAATTTAGGCTGCGTTTCCACCAGAGATTTGTGCGGGAATGTGTTTCCATGCAAATAACACCTCTTAATGTCTCGAGCGAGGTGTAATTTGTATGGAAACTCTGGTGGAAACGCAGCTTAAGAAACTTTACTTTATCTAATATGGACAAATTGGACAAAAGAGCTTTTTGAATATAAACCGAATAATAATCAATTACTTGACCAAATAATCAATAACCATCCCATAAAATTTTAATATTCAGGTCAATAAAATTAACGTAAGTAACAACACTTTAAGAAATAAGAAAAAGGCAACAACAGCGGTATTATCGCTTCTTTATCTCTAGCAAACAATACATTTTTTCCAATTTCAGACCACACGCTCACTGACTCCCCTTTCTTGACTACCATTATCGCCCTGTATGCTTAGCACATGATTGGTATATCAGTATGTCGCCGCGAGATAGATTTTCCATCTTTTACTAACTATATGAATAAAAGAGGGGTGGTTAGTCTATCTCGCGGCGACATATTGTCGCACTAATCCTGTGCTAAGCCTACTGGTAGCATTACATTATACATACATTCAATACGGTGTTTGTGCGTACATTTTGATCATGTGGAAACAGCAGACCTTGCATGTCATTCGCAAAGCGTATGCGATTAGCGAAGAGTTATACATGATGACCTGGTGAAGGCCGCAGGAGTCCGCTGGATGCGTTGCGGGTGGCGCAGGACCGATCACTGTGGCAATCTTTTGGGAGAGGCCTATGTTCAGCAGTGGACGTCTTTCGGCTGATATGATAATGATGAATACATGAATTAAATTACATATTTTAACGAAAAGTCACTTGACCATAATAATGTATGGAAATGGTCACGTGATGTTTCGCTTATCGCATACGCTTTGCGAATGGTAGATATGTAGGCTACGACCCTACGACTACCGACCGTGCTTTTTGACAAGAAAACTTTAAATCTGCTCTTTGCATTCGTCGTGAATTTCCAAAATAAAGTAAGATTTTCCAGATTAAAGTATTTTTTGTACAGGTAACTTTATATTATTGTGTCAATATACATTTTCTATGTAACTAGGTAATACCTTGAATAATGGTTTCATTTGGATCTACAGACTTATCTACACTTTTCAGTGCCAATCAATATGAAATAATATTTTATTTTACTTTTTTCTCAACAAAACCCAAAGTGCCAATTGTGTTTACTAGATAAACTTTAATAGGAAATCAAATTCAGGGAAAAATCATCAAAACTTTAAATCTGCTCTTTGCATTCGTCGTGAATCTCCAAAATAAAGTAAGATTTTCCAGATTAAAGTTTTTTTTGTACAGGTAACTTCATATTATTGTGTCAATATACATTTTCTATGTAACTAGGTAATACCTTGAATAATGGTTTCATTTGGATCTACAGACTTATCTACACTTTTCAGTGCCAATCAATATGAAATAATATTTTATTTTACTTTGTTCTCAACAAAACCCAAAGTGCCAATTGTGTTTACTAGATAAACTTTAATAGGAAATCAAATTCAGGGAAAAATCGGACAAGAGGATAATGAACATAATATTAATTTTAACATAGTGCGAACTCAACGGTGCCCGTTTGTAATAATTAAAAATACTGTAAATAAAATCGGGCAACATATGTACCTGAATAATTAATTAGATTTTACTGTAACCAAGCCGCAGAAATAACTGTACTATTTGGTGGGTCTAGAAGGGTTACACTTTTTCACTTTGATGCATGAAAGAACAGACAACATTTCCACCTCAAAATATGTTATGATATATAACGAAAATATTGTGGAGCTGGCATGACAGCCGTGATATATGAAACACACTACAAATAAATAAACTTCTGCAGAAATAAAATAGGTCGAGGACGCAGTTGGTGGAAGAGAGCGTTTTTTTCTGTAAAGATATGATATATTTCGAAAAAAACCTTAATGATTTGTTTCTATTCTGAGCTTATTATATGTAGATAGGTACTGGTATAATAGATAGCATATACTAAAGTCAATACCTACAAGCAAAAGCTACAATTGGGTACCTTAATGTTTTCAGTTTATAAAATATTTGGTAATAGTATCAGGCATAGATATTAGTGCAGACAGTGCTGACTGACGTTGAAAATTTCCGGATTAAATCTCGTTTCTTTCCTTTTCTGGAAAAAAAAAACAGTGAGTCTTCATTTTCTTATTCAACTCTTAAACTAATGTGAATTAGGTGTAATTTCAATCAGCGACCTTCACCAGGTCATCCTGTATTACTCTTCGCTAACTGATATCAGGAGAACACAACATCATCGCGGAAAAGTCAATTGAAATAGATAAAAGGAGTGACAATGATTATTTCTGTAAAAACCCGAAAAAACGGAAAAAAGCGAAATTTTCGTACATTCCCGAAAAAAGCAGTTCATTTTTTCCGACATATTCAACGCTACTATAGACGCCGGGAAACCATACTTTGAAGGCTGCGTAGGAGGCACAAAGCCTACAAAGTTTGGTTTCTAGGTTAAGGTGAATATATAGCTGTTTCTGAAACATGCTATGATCCAAAAAATCAAAACTCCGTCTCTCAGTACAAACAAATAACGAATCTGCAATCTACCCATATTTTTTTTATATCTCGACGGCCCCTACGTAAGTTGTCGTAACTTGAAATTTGGGTTTTTCTTTTTATTTCATAAAACATTATATCTTTTAGCAATGTTTCCGTTCCACAAAGAAAAAATAAAAAAAACCTATTACAAATAGGTTTTTGACACCCGAAAACTATCGTAACTTAAAAAAGCACCGTCGTATACTGTAGTAAGTGTACTTACGATTTACGATAGTTAATACGGGACGGCCACCCGCGCTCGCGCAGCGTAAGTGCCAGTTACGATCTTATACGCGGTGGGGCAGAGGTTTTTCAAGAGCGATTTTTTTTTTACCAAAAACTAACAACTAGATGAAAAAAAAATGGATAAACGATACATTTTATTCGATAAAAGTAAGACACTACATCGGAATCAAACTCAAAGTAACTGCGAGACCAAAATTAATTTTCGAAACGGCCGTTATAGTTAAGCAAAATGTAGTCTGAGATGAAATAAAAGACGGTTCAGAAATAAAAATTATTTAAAACCACTAAGCAAAGTTAGCAACCTATTCGAGTTCACTCAGAAATCAGTTGTGAATTTATTAGTATCGATGCTGACATTTTTTTAATAATACCGGTGAATACTGTAGTATGTTATCACTTACCACAACTTACTTCGGAGTTTAAGATCGGTGTTTTGTCTTAAGTTTAACATACTACTATTTACGTTGGATTTAATTAATTTTTTTGTGTTGTATGTATACTTGAGACATTTTCCGTCGGAAATTGTTTTTAAATTTCTATTGTAAGTGTTATTTAAGACAGTATGCGCCGGATCAAATACAGAGATACTACAATTTACAATTATAATGTCGGCGTATTTCAACAATTTTTGCTCATTATACAGGTTCGCCGCTTCTTTTTGAACCAAACGATAAATAAATGTATAAGTCATTGTAATAAAACGGCATTTTTTGTGATAGTGACGACGATAAAACAATCATATCACTTATATTATTAAACACTGCAGCAGTCGGTGGATTCATTTATGAGTATTTAGTCATCATTCGTCAGTGAAATCATCGTCTGTAGTTCGAAGATTTGACTTTCGACTGAATGAAACCGCCTACAGCTGCAGTATCTAATCATGAAAGCGACACGACTGTTCTTTAAGAATATAATTACGTTGAAAAAAGCTTAATATCGATCTCATAATTATGATGTAGTTGAAGCTGAAGGTATTTTTGTTAACAGATTTTTTATTATGTCTTTGCACTGTGAGAGAAGTCATTAATCTGCCATGTCTATAATTATAATTTCAAAACTACGTTCCTAATGCTGAATGATAGACTGTTTTTGTGTACTAACTAAATGCACAAAATTATAATAAAACGGCTAAACTCATGTATATCCGGTAAATATAAAAAGTGGATAATAAACAGATGAGCACCAAGCAGGTCGCTGAGCCCGTTGTGATATACGGGTTGAGGGTGGTCTTGCGCCGGCACTGATGCCATGTCCGACTGCGGGTTTATGTCACCAAGCACTACGTAACAGATGATAAGCACACGAAGTCACTGTGTGCACAAAACCATCATTATTAGCTCGGAGATTACCGGCTTCTATGCCGTTCGCTCAGTACAGCCCCCATTCCGATTAAAATTACTCTTAATCGCTCTGTATATCTTCTGTGGCAGGTAGCATCTTTACCGTACCAGCATCCTCGCTTTATCAAAGCGTTTAGGAAATGCAATGTGCCTGTATCGTATGCGTCCACCACAGCCGAGCTATATCTATCTCCCTGTCCTTGACACTGCGAATGTGCTTCGAGTCTTGTAGACCCATTACGACGTTCCTTACCGAAGTCGTACGGTATCTCATAAACACCCGAACTGCCAAGTGAATTTCCGTCCTTTGGAGATCGTAAGAAGTAGGTACTCATATTATTATGAGGACGCAAAATGGTCTTAATGCTACACCTTCGGCGTAATAGGCGTCCAATTCCATTTGTCACTCCTGTAATATGAGGCAAGAATGATGGTGCCCTCTCTACTGTGTGGTGATGTCGAAACGTCCCTGAGCTCCTTGTACGCTGACTTTGTCTCCAACCATATCTGTTCCTCTCCAAGCTCTCCAACGTCTCGTCTCGTCTGACATGTTGCAACATTTATAATAGTTTAGATAACAGGAGGTAATAAATAGGAGATGCCTGTGTCCAGCAGCGGACCGAAATAGGCGAATGATGTGATGTGAATAAAAGATATAAACTAATTTCCCATGTATTGTGAATCACAAAACTGCGAGGACAGCTTTGCGAGATAATGGTATAAGCCAGTTAGCAGGTAGCTTTTCTATAGACTTTTTATGAGAGACGATCATTCTGACCTAGCATTAATAACCTATCAAGAAAACGAAGTGTCCCATCCACCTCTTTCTTAAATGTGCACTTTATTCTGGGATGCATCTTATTAAGATCGGTTAGTAACACATCAACAACTCTATCAGGAATTACAGCAAAAACGTCATCCACATTTTGTAACCAGCATCTCGGCCTTTTCGGACAACTCTTGAATGCCCTCTGCTTAAATTTATCCATGAATATGTTGACCAGTACCAGAACTACATTATAAGAGAACTCTTTGCTTCAATCTGCAAATAATACTCCCCTGGCCAAACAGAATAGCAATTATTCAGGAAATGTTCGATGAATTTCATGTGCACAGTCGTTACGAGCTACAACATCTTTAATTATTTGTATAGTTTCCAATACTCGCAAACAATGAAGCTACATCAAACTCAACTCCATAGTCTCGTCTTCATTCAACACGACATTTTCCAAAAACTGTACAAAAACACTTTACCTGATCTATTTTTCATAATAATACATACAAAAAAACTATTCACCTGCTTAATTTTCTCAAAATATTCCATCAGGGTTCCATAAAAATACTATTAAATTGTTTGTTAAATGGCATAATATAGTAACTAACAAAAAGTTTTTATAATGTGTCCGCAAAATAATGTTGTAAATAACAGATACGACAAAACTTACACGCATAATTCCAACGTATCTTGTATTATGTATTACTTACGATCAATGACCATTTATGACCACCGGCGTAAAGTGAAGTACGTAATACATACCACAATTTTTAGATTCTCTTCTCCGTCATATACTGTCGTAAGTGCAATTCCGGCAAAACTATGAAATATATCAGAGAAGTAATTATATCACTATAAAGATAGTATCTTTGTTATTGATTATGCCAATTTTCAAAGCAATCCATTGAACTATGTGACTACCGTACACATTTCAAACTTTAAAGTGCTCTCCTGTAAACTTGCTATTTTCAACTTACGACAACTTACGTAGGGGCCGTCGATCTGTTTGCGGTAATCTCTAATATGTGCCAAGATGTTGAGGCATTTACCAAAATAAGGTTACTTCCGGTGTTTTGCTGGCATAAGCCTGAAATGTAGTCAAAAGTCGATGTTCCGGGTTCAATTTGACGTATTGTCAACATTTCATTGCAATTAAAAAAAAAGTACTTCAGGCATAGTAAATAAATAATAGTTCCGTATCGATAAATACTTATTTCATACATTAGGTACCTATCAACATTATATTATACCTACTTAATATACTGTAAATGACACTCATAAAGACCAATCATTATGTCACCAATAATTTTAAAAAGCTCTTCAGTTTGTTGTGACAGATTAAAAATATCATGTTCATTATTTAGTTTATTTACGTAGGGATAAATAATGAAAATGCTTTTGCATTTCTTTTTACACTACTTGTTCATGTTTTTCAATACTAATAAATGCCATACTCAACAATTATGTAGCTAGTAGCTAGCTAATGAAGATTTGAATAAAATTTTAACATAATTTAATTGCTGAGTTATCCAGAATTTCACAAAAGCATCTAATCGCGCAAAGCCATTTCTTCATCAAACCATTTTCTACTTCCTTTCACAAAGAGCTATCATCTGTCAATTCAATCAAAACAAAAGAAAACGCCTGGCCGGAAAAAATACGCCCTCGGCACCTTGTTATAATTGTTTTCCCAAAACTCTGGAAGGGGCCCAATTCTAAAACAACCGAAAAGAAATCAAATCGTCATCAACATTCTGTGAAATTTTGCGGAGCAATTTCTTATCCGGTCCCTAAAAGGGACTTTATAAGTGTCCTTAGCCTATCTAATTTCAACTCTTGAAATATGAGCGCAATTTTTTCGCTTAAGTTTCTTGCCGGAAGACATTTTTTATTGTTCGTGAGCCGAGGCCTACATTGTCATACCTTTTAAAGTCGCTCTTAGGAATGTCGACTATTCTTAGGTACTGTTTTTTGATTCTAGATATTATAGTTATGTAATAATTATGTGAAGGTATTCATTATTAATGACAAGTTATCGTCTGACGAGTAAAACTTTGTAGCTTAGCAACAAAATATAAAATATTATTATAGATGGATGTCTATAAGCGAGTACCTACAAAAATCTGCCGATTGATACGCTGGCCTAACATTTTCGGCTTCAATTGCTTTAGAACACTTAGAGCGGAAATTGTTTATTCAACTCTAATATGTACTTTTCTTGATTAATTTTCTGTCGCATACCTACTAACAACGATTAACTTTTAATACTTTCAAAAATAAATCTAACTATAAACGATTTAATCATTACCAATTTTAAGTAGATTTGATATTAATACGTCTGTACAGCTAATAATTATCCTATTCAGGTAAAGCTTAAAAACTCCTTTGAACCCTGAGGTACCTACATTAGTATTGCTACAAACCGCTTACATATATCGCAATATTAATGTACGTTATGTATAATAGATAGTACAGTATTTATTTGGGAACGTGCAATAACGAGAAAGTGAAAGCAATGTTTAACTAGTCAAACATGTATTTTAGTTTTGAGATTTACTATTTAGAGTGGCAAAGATGGCATTCACCTAACCAATACAATACGACCGCACTATAAAATGTCAACAACCAACTTGTCAGCCTCCGTAGCCTAGTGGGTAGTGACCCTGCCTACGAAGCTGGAGGTTCCGGGTTCGAATCCCGGCGAGGGCATTCTTTGTGTATTTATTTATCACAAATATTTGTTCCTTCGTCATGGCTGCTTATGTATTTAAGTATCTATATGTATCTATCTATTATATATATCGTCGCCTGGTACCCACATCACAAGCCTTAATTGAGCTTACCGTGGGACTAGGTCGATTTGTGTAAGATGTCCCAAGATATATATATATATATATATTTTTTTTTTATAACTTCAAAGCATTGTCGAATGAAAGGAAGCTCAACATTTCATCCTTTTCCCTCCCACAAAAGAATTTATTGTATTTAATTTAATTTTCATTTTGACGGTAAAATGGTGTATAGTTTGAAATAACGTCTGAAAACAAACAACAATTATTGCCATTTAAATAAATTAGTTCCCCTACAAAGCCGTAAGGTGGCAAGGAATTAAAAAGAACTTGTTAGGCTATAGAAAGGCATCTACTCTTTATTACAATTGATGTAAATAAGTGTCCTTCGTTATTCCGATAATTTTTTTCTAATCATTTTTGTGTAATTGAAAACAAATGTTAAGACAAACTTCATGCTTATTATTAATAAAATAAGTAAAAAAAGTTTTAAGTTAAACGGTTTTTATTGCACCAAAAACTAGAAAATAAAAATTAGTTGTAACTAACCGTAGATGCTACTTTCTGTAGATTAGTCACGTGAAACTATTATCACTGTAGTCTTCCCAAGTCGGATGCTGAAAGCCACGTTTAGCATCTATGTCAGTGGATTAAGCGTTACCTAATCGGAAACTTTTACCAAACTAAAATAAAAACGTGGGGCGTACGCAATTATGATTAAGACACTACAATTAATTAAGAACACATAAAAAAAATTAAGACAGCAATAGTGTAATGAGTTTGTTCTGGCCTTGATAAAAGTTATTTACCTCTGTAGAAGTGTTGGAACAGATTGATTGATAAATTGCAAAATTAAAGCTACAATTACATATTTTGAACTTGTATGTTTCTTTATAACGCCCCACGTTTTTATTTTAGTTTGGTAAAAGTTTCCGATTAGGTAACGCTTAATCCACTGACATAGATGCTAAACGTGGCTTTCAGCATCCGACTTGGGAAGACTACAGTGATAATAGTTTCACGTGACTAATCTACAGAAAGTAGCATCTACGGTTAGTTACAACTAATTTTTATTTTCTAGTTTTTGGTGCAATAAAAACCGTTTAACTTAAAACTTTTTTTACTTATTTTATTTTCAAGTTTTTAGTGCAATTGTTATGTTAATTTCCGATACTAAATATTCTACATCAAAGATGTTGTTTGTAATATTATGCAATACAATTATACATGCTAACGTTTAACTCTCGCGATTTAATAACGACAGGGCTGACAGGGGTATACTCATACTCTCAGTCATATCAACTGGATGACTGCAGGTCACGGCACGTCCTATGAGAGTCTGACAGCCGGAGGGCCGTAGGCCCGACGGCTCGCCTTACGCGAACCACTCACGTTGTGAGTCTATCAGCTGGAGGGATGCAGGTCCGACGGCTCGCCCTACGCTACGCGATTCACTCACGCTGTCACTCTATCATCTGGAGGGCCGCAGACCCGACAGCCCGCCCTACGCAGACCACTCACGCTGTCATTCTATCAGCTGGAGGGCCGCAGGCCCGACGGCCCGCCCTACGCGAACCACTCACGCTGTCACTCTATCAGCCGGAGGGCCGCAGGCTCGACGGCTCGCCCTACGCGATCCACTCACGCTGTCACTCTATCAGCCGGAGGGCCGAAGGCCCGACGGCTCGCCTTACGCGAACCACTCACGCTGTCACTCTATCAGCTGGAGGGCCGCAGGCCCGATGGCTCGCCCTACGCGATCCACTCACGCTCTCTTTCTATCAGCCGGAGGGCCGCAGGCCCGACGGCTCGCCCTACGCGATCCACTCACGCTGTCACTCTATCAGCCGGAGGGCCGAAGGCCTGACGGCCCGCCTTACGCGAACCACTCACGCTGTCACTCTAACAGCTGGAGGGCCGCAGGCCCGACGGCTTGCCCTACGCGATTCACTCACACTGTCACTCTATCAGCCGGAGGGCCGCAGGCCCGACGGCTCGCCCTACGCGATCCACTCACGCTGTCTTTCTATCAGCCGGAGGGCCGAAGGCCCGACGGCTCGCCCTACGCGATCCACTCACGCTGTCACTCTATCAGCTGGAGAGCCGCAGGCCCGACGGCTCGCCCTACGCGATCCACTCACGCTGTCACTATATCAGCTGGAGGGCCGAAAACCCGATGGCTCGCCCTAAGTACACGAACCACTCACGCTGTCACTCTATTAGCTGTAGGGCCGCAGGCCCGACGGCTCGCCCTTCGCGATCCACTCACGCTGTCATTCTATCAGCCGGAGGGCCGAAGGCCCGACAGCTCGCCCTACGCGATCCACTCACGCTGTCACTCTATCAGCTGGAGGGCCGCAGGACCGATGGCTCGCCCTACGCGATCCACTCACGCTGTCTTTCTATCAGCCGGAGGACCGCAGGCCCGACGGCTCGCCCTACGCGATCCACTCACGCTGTCATTCTATTAGCCGGAGGGCCGAAGGTCCGACAGCTCACCCTACGCGATCCACTCACGCTGTCACTCTATCAGCCGGAGGGCCGCAGGCCTGACGGCTCGCCCTACGCGATCCACTCACGCTGTCACTCTATCAGCTGGAGGGCCGCAGGCCCGACGGCTCGCCCTACGCGATCCACTCACGCTGTCACTCTATCAGCTGGAGGGCCGAAAACCCGATGGCTCACCCTAAGTACACGAACCACTCACGCTGTCACTCTATTAGCTGGAGGGCCGCAGGCCCGACAGGCTGCCCTACGCGAACCACTCACGCTGGCACTATATCAGCTGGAGGGCCGCAGGCCCGACGGCTCGCCCTTCGCGATCCACTCACGCTGTCATTCTATCAGCCGGAGGGCCGAAGGCCCGACAGCTCGCCCTACGCGGACCACTCACGCTGTTATTCTATCAGCTGGTGGGCCGCAGGCCCGACGGCCCGCCCTACGCGAACCACTCACGATGTCACTCTATCAGCCGGAGGGCCGCAGGCCTGACGGCTCGCCCTACGCGATCCACCCACGCTGTCACTCTATCAGCTGTAGGGCCGAAAACCCGATGGCTCGCCCTAAGTACACGAATCACTCACGCTGTCACTCTATCAGCCGGAGGGCCGCAGGCCCGACGGCCCGTCCTACGCGATCCACTATCAGCCAGTGGGCCGAAGGCCCGAAGCTCGCCCTACACGATCCAATCACGCTGTCACTCTATTAGCTGGAGGGCCGCCCTACGCGAACCACTCACGCTGGCACTATATCAGCTGGAGGGCCGCAGGCCCGACGGCTCGCCCTTCGCGATCCACTCACGCTGTCATTCTATCAGTCGGAGGGCCGAAGGCCCGACAGCTCGCCCTACGCGATCCACTCACTCTGTCACTCTATCAGCTGGAGGGCCGCAGGCCCGACGGCTCGCCCTACGCAGTCCACTCACGCTGTCACTCTATCGGCCGGAGGGCCGCAGGCCCGACGGCTCGCCCTACGCGAACCCGATGGCCCGAGGGGTGAACTCACACTATCAACAAGCGGACCGCAGGTCAGGCGCCACGTCCTACGCGAACTACCCACGGTGTCAGCGGTTATGGCACACTAATAGCGTTTATGGTAATATTGCCGTATCCGATTAGAGGATTTGGAAGTGAGTATTCAGTTTATATGTTTTTACCCATTAGCTAAAACATTACTTTAAATTCAACATTTCGATAAACCTGGCGGTTATGGCAGGCAGTGGCACGTGTCTGAGCAGCGTCAGGTTTGAGGAGTTGGAAGTCAGTATTATATCCGTCTGTATCTTTTCGTCCAGTATTCCGCAGGGTTTGAAGACGAAAGTCTTTGATCAGTGTATGTTGCCAGTGATAACATACGGTACTAAACCGTGGTCGCTTACAATGGGCCTCATAAGAAGGCTCAATGTGACCCATAGGGCAATAGAGTGGGCTATGCTAGGAGTCTCTCTGCGATATTGGATTAGAAATGAGACCATCCGCAGCAGAACCAAAGTAACCGACACAGCTCTTCGAATCGCTAAGCTGAAGTAGCAGCGGGCGGGGCTCGTTGCGCGTGGAACCGATGGCCGTTGGGGCGGTAAGGTTCTCGAGTGGCGGTCACGACCGTAACGGAAGGCGCAGCGTGGGTAGGCCCCTCACAAGGTGGACTCATGCTCATGACCTGGTGAAGGACGCTGGATGCGAGTGGCACTAGGCCGGTCCACAAGGCAATCTTTGGGGGAGGTCTATATTCACCAGTGAACTTTTTTCGGCTGATATGATGATGATGATGATGATAATGAAATCCGTACGTTTCTACCAAATATCTAAAGTAGTACTTCAAAATTTACATATTGCTAAACCATGCGGTTGTGGCAGGCAGTAACACTGGAGTAGGTATCAAATTTGAGGAGTTGGACGTTAGTATTAAATTCGCATGTTTGTACTTAATATTTAAAGAACTTCTTTAAAATCAAGATATCGATAAATGATTAACCTTGCGGTTATTGTGGGCAGTACTGCAGCATCAGGAATGAGGAGTTGGAAGTCAAAATCGCCTCTGTTAGTATTTGATTATGCCAAACATGCTATACTTTCATTTTCACGTGTCTATCACTCACGGTTAAGGTAAGCAGTACGTCTGCAGCATCAGGCTTTGAGGATACAAGGATACGAATATTATAATATTGCATTGTCATGGGGACTTGATAAGAGTACCAAATTTTATTGATTTCGGTGCAGTAGAAGTGGTCGAAAAATCGATCACAAGATTTGAAGCATCGACGACAGTTGATACGCGGTGAAGTTAATAAAAACCGTTTAAAAACAGTTTTTGGCACGTCAAACACAGTGGCTCGTTGCTCTTTTAGACAGTTTTATACTCATAATATAACGGCTTAGAAGGCATCTAGGTGTAACAATAAATTCGCACTACTTCAAACTTGAATTTGATACGGGTATCCCTTTGTTCGGATCCACCATATCTAGAGTGGGAAACCAGACCCTTTCAAACAATAATCGTGAATATAATATTTAACAGCTTAAAAGGCACTATAATAACAATCTAGTTGGGTTCCCTAATATATTATTCAAGGGTTTGGTTTTGGCTGGGTATGACATAATCGTCATACTCGTTTGAATATTCGTACTAACACTTATAACTAAGAAAACTATTTAAATGGGTACGAATACCTAAGTTTTGCTAATTAAACCAAACAGCAGCTTACTTCAGTAAATAATTTTCATATAATCAATTGTCATTTACTTATAATAATGAACGTAAGTATTTTAATAGTCAATTAAATACGAAGCGAAGTACAATCAAGGTTACAGATATAGATGCGCCTTAAGTTAGTCAATAAATAGAAGATACGAACAACAAACTATTCAAAAATATATCCATACCTATTCTAGCACTATTTTGTTGATTTGATGGTTAAGAATAATATGATGGTATAAGTTGATTAAATAACGCACGAATTTAGCAGTATTCAGTAATGGAAATCGGAAATTAAACGCATGTTGAATGCAAGTTTGTTAACATTATTCGCAACTTTTATTAAATAAATCTAATTAATGTAACCATAACCCTATTTCTGACATTATTATTACGGTCGTTTTGATATTTTACACTTTGCTCTCATTTACATATATACAAAAACAATATAATATTTTTTATTTATCAAAAACATTTGTTCCTTGGCCAATTTGGCCATGGCTGTCTATGTACCTATTTAAGTATCTATATGTATCTATCGATCGTCGCCTGGTACCCACATCACAAGCCTTAATTGAGCTTACCGTGAGACTAAGTTGATTTGTGTAAGATCTCCCAAGATATTTATCTATTTATTTAAGATTAAGTTTGGTTGATTATTGCAACTTAGTAATAATTTTGTATGTCTCAGTAGAAAGATATTTATTACCAGTGTTCCTTTGACACCCACATCACATCATCAGCCTATCTTAGTCCACTGATGGACGTAAAGGCTCTTCTATTAAGTAGTTATGCGTATGCGCTGGGTAACCGGAATGGCGATTGCAGTAATGTGTCCACTATGATGATGCTGCTGCCCATCATCTGATCAATCTTCTATCAAAGAATGGTCAGTGACACTTCAATCCCTTAGGCTCTTACGACACCCGCGGGAAGAGGTTGGAGTGGAGACAAATGTATTCTTACTGCCGTCACTACACGTCCTCGACACGTAACATAAAATAAATGTTTTCAATTTAATTAACTCATTTTCATTGCTTGCTCTCCGACTGTGATTTTCCCATCTCTAACCAGCGCGTAACACGAGCAGGGTGTTTGTTGTGTAAACCACTCTTAGATTAATGAGATTAATCGTGAAATATGATCGTTTCGTCCCAGTTAAGGGATGGCGAACATTGAGATGAGACCGGCAGCCTATTATTATCGTGGTGTTTATGTGGAATATACTTGTTTTACAGTCAGTTCATCACGCTTGTCATGACGTGAATTTAAAATTACTCTGAACTCGAAAGTAGGATCTGTAAAACATTTTTCGTCTATTTAGGCAGCTAATTAACAAACAGCGGTTTAATGCAAACTTCTAGTACACATTTATTTATTTTCATCACACTTGCTGTCTAAGCGCGCCATTGCTTGCGCGCGTAGCGGGAGTAATAGAAAAGTGAAATTCCCTAGGGAGTAATGGAAATGTCAGTACGTCATTTAATAATATTATGTCTTAAAACTTATTTTTTGGTTGGCAAGTGTGATGAAAAACATTGTATGCATCACGGTCGGTAAGCGGAATACTAACTCGAGTCATAAAAGCCCTCCGCCTACGGCGTCGGGCTTCTAACACTCTCGTTGGTAATTCCGTACTTACCTCCCTTGATGCACAATGTACTATTATTTAAAACTTTATTGCACAAAAGGAAAAAAAATGTACAAAAGGCGGACTACACATTTATATCCTTATAAATCATTTTTTGCAAGAAGTACGTAGGTAGCAAATTTTTATTTGAGGTTAGGTAGTACGTACGCATACGTCAGACATGTCCAACCCAGTCTCATTTTAGCATGGCAGTCTTGGCAGCGACGTGTTCAATAACAGTTCTGTAGCGTAGGTCCGTGTTTCTGGTCCGGTCAGTTCTTCGAACATCTAATATGCTACGCTCAATCGCTCACTGGCAAACATTTAGTTGGAACTTTTGGGCCTCAGTTAATCATCAAGGCTGAGCGCCGTAGATTAAGATGGGCAGGATGCACATGTCCTGTCCACGAGTTTACGCTTGAAGCAAAGAAGAAGTTTTCCCTTCTTTTTTGTTACAGCATTTTTTTATCTGTGTAAGTGTAAGAATGTTTATCACTTATTCAATGTTAAAAATGAAATATTTAAGACTTTTTACCTAATAAATAACTAGGCAATGGAAATATTTATTACATGGGTTTCCATTTCTTCATATTAGCATCCATTTTTGAACAAATGGCGGCAAAATTCCACCTCACCTTTGACAACTTGTTGAAATTCCTGGTTTAAAAAAACATGTTTTTCTATTTAATTTTATTGCTGTTGAAATCACAAAATGAATAAATTAAATTATTATAAATTTGAATTAATGTCGATTCCATGAATTGATAATAATTAAAATATAAATTGAATTATTGAACATTCCTTACAATATTTACACTGGATTTTATGTGTGTATCAATTTATCATTGCAAATTAGTTTTCTGCTGAAATATTCCTATAACTGAAACATTATCACATTGGAACGATGTAATTATTGAAAACACACATATTGTGAGTAAATACGAGTTTTTACGTGATGTATCAATGTCAAATTATCAAATGTTTTTTATTTTTATATTAGCTTTGTTTGGAAGTTTTAAAATTCTGTTTACCGTCCGATTATTTTATATTAGATACCTATAGGTATTTCAGAAAACTGATTATAGTTTGTTTTGTATCAACCCATGTTGAGCAAGTTTAAAAAAACATAAATTAACATCACTAAAACCGCATCGACCCTATTATCGTCACCCGAACTTCGGTTTTGGCGAGAGCTCTTTCGGTACCACTAAATTGCTCAGTAAGCTGGTAAGCTTAGTTAACTGACAGTAGGCTTAACTGAAATACAGTTTACACGCACCGTAATATTAGTGGCTGGTGAATGACGGAAATAAACCAAGAGTGAAATGGAAACCCGCCTCTTTGGGGGTTAAGTGAATCGAAAATAACTTGCAATAGGTGAGAAAGTTGAGGGTTTTAGGTAAATATTGTTAGGTGTTCAGGTATTTTCCTAACTTTCTGCATAATATTATTAGAAGCGTGTAAAAATAGCAAACACGAGTTTTGAATATAGTTAGACATAGGTAATCAAGTATGTATATTACCACCTTTCTCAGATTTGCATCACCTACTGTCAATTTTTACTTTCTTATCTCCTCTACCCAAAGGTTGTCTGGAAGAGGTCGCTACTTAGAGATAAAGGCGCCTTTTGTTTACCTCTTTCAAACATGTACTTTTATTGTTTGATTTGGATTTGTCTGCGAGGTGCAATAAGGATTTATTGCATTGTATATTATTTTTTAAACGATTGGTTATTATATCATTACATTTATTCGTAATAAGTTTACGGTTCTGAAGTACCTACTCGGTAGTTAAGTCAAATCATTGTGTGTGTACATAAGTTACATCTGAAAATAATTGAACACATTAAATAAACTTCGATATGTATTCTCTAGGACGGTTTTATCTTAGGCCAGCCTAACACCTGTATGTTCTAGGGATATTCGTCTCTCATTCCTTAGTATAGCTCCGTCCCTATAACTTACGTAAGAACTTACAAGTGGACGAGCGCTCTTAGGTCTCATCGTTATTGTGCAAACTACCCGTAACACATTTTTCATCACACATGCTGTCTAAGCGCGCCATTGCTTGCGTGCGTAGCGGGAGTAATAGAAAAGTGAAATTCCCTAGGGAGTAATAGAAATGTCAGTACGTCATTTAATAATATTATGTCTTAAAACTTATTTTTTTGTAGGCAAGTGTGATGAAAAACATTGTATGCATCACGGTCGGTAAGCGGAATACTAACATGAGTCATAAAAGCCCTCCGCCTAACGGCGTCGGGCTTCTAACACTCTCATTAGTAATTCCGTACTTACCTCCCTTGATGCACAATGTACTATTTATTCATAGATATATAAGGTAGAACTACCAGTAATACTAACGCTACACTAAAGTTCGACATGTACACTTTATGTCAAAGTTATAAAGGTTTGAACAACTCAAATTGTGTTGTTGTTACATTGAAACAGGGTCCAAGTCAAATACGAGTAGGTACTAGTGCAGCGTCAAGTACTGAGAGTTACCTTATTGGTCTTTTTGATTTTTTATAATTTACCTGTCCATCTTTCAACATTAACTGTACTATTTAGCAAAATATTTATCTTTTTATAGACACAAAAATAAAATTTTTGACAGCCGCGCCTAAAGACCTAACTTCATACAAGCAAATTGCACTTCATTGGTTTGCGTAATAAGCGGATTGGGATTACAAATTTGATAATAAATTTCAGAATTCGACGCCAAAAAATACATTTAAATTCAGTATTTACCTCGGAGCTAATACACAACCCATAATACAATCCTATTCCAATACTCCAATAACGTATGCGATGGACTCATCTGGTCTTTATTTTTATGCAGCCATCTCCCTCAATCTCCGAACCGCACGCGCACATAAGCGAGTAAATCGTGAAAACCAATTACTTGGAAACGAAACCGTTATTTTTTATGAACAGCCATGATACGCGATTTCCCGGGTTTGCGTATGATAAAGAATATTTTTACTTTCGGATTTATTAGATTGTGTATCATGTCCAAGCTGGTTTAGTAGTTTGGGATTTGGGTAAGGTCTGTGATCTATACCCTAATTTTATAATAAATCTTAGGTGCATTGGCTACTGCAAGTTTTAGTATTTCATTCTGATGAGCATATATAGTTAGGTATTTGATAGATCTGAACGTACAGTTTATAAACTAAAGATACAGCTAGGAAATCGCACACAAACATAATTGACAACATTTGATTATTTTTTGTGTTCAATTTTATGTTACGTACCGAAAAACAGCCTTTAAAGGTATTCGTGATTTTTAACATAAAAGCTATCACAAAAAAAAACATATTGACAATTTTCAAGTCCTACTATTTAACGCTTTCAGTCCTTAAAGTTTTCACACAGTAATAAAATGTAGCGTCCTGTTTCACTATCTCCGGATAAACTTATTCATCTGTTTAAATGATCACTTTCCTTTTCCTCAGCTATATAAAAAAAGGACAGCTTTTATTTATCGGACAGGTATATTTTATTTTTTTAAAGGTAATAAAATTAATTGTTTTTAATTATTATGATAATTTAATAACAATGTGTAAGAGTTAGGAATTTCAACGATACATCTAGGTAATTTATTTTAAAAGATTAATTATGTTATGATGATATACGATTATAAACTGTAGGCTGAAAAGTCTAAAAATTGTTATGAAATGTTAGTGTTTATAACAAATACTTATATGTTCCTTGGTCATAGTTTTTTCTAAGTTTAATTATCTATGTGTATATACATGTACCTATAAAATGCATGATGTATGTCGTTGCTTAGTACTCATCGGCTTGAGTGAGCCTTAATTGAGCTTACCTTAAGTGAATTTTTACAATAGCTCAACATTCCACCTCCCTAACCCTGGCTACCCTCGTTGTTCAATGTTGGAAATTTTGGGAGAGTTTGACCTCTTGAAAAGGATATTTTAAGCCACGTTTTAGTTACTTAGATACTTACATTCATTATTCCAAATATCAAGTACGCGCAGACGGCAAGAGAAATGGTGCCCTCAAAATACATGAAAAGTCCCATAAAAGTAGTTTAATGGCCATTCCATTTGATCTACGACCAAATAGGGAATAACATATTCCGTCATATAAAGAACCTTAATAGAGTGGGTGTTCATTTCATTTTCCAGCTATCTGTATATTATTATATTACTGCATCATATTCATTTATTTATTAGAACATATTTAAGTTTACATGATATTACAACTTACAGTAATACAACCAATGTTGAATTTATCATAATTCGTAATTTTATCGATATACCTAGTTGAAATATCAAATAAATACCTATACGTAGTACAAAAAAACATTATGCGCAGATGCAAAAAAAAACGCAGGATGTTCAAATCTTAGGTTTTAATTTGTGTACATCACACGTGTACGGCACGTTTTAAATGCTAAAGTTCATAAATACATTTAAGTATTGTCACTTTATACCTCAAAAAAATAACTGTGGGTCCATTTTATACACGGTTCACTCGTAATATCGTCGTAATATTGTAATTGTCGTAATATCACGGAACAAAGTTTTACAAATCAACTTTGCCCCGTAAGAAGGTACCTATGGTTAATTTCACTTGTGGTATGGATACTTACGCACGAAGATATACACAGTGTAAACCGTGTGCGTAAGTTTGTCTTTTTAAGGCACTTGTTATGAAAAAAGTCGTTCGGTACACGTGTAAAAACATCTTTTTCTACTCCAGCACTCAAATCTGTCAATTAGATGATTGTCAGCGGTACCTATCCAAATTAACGTCATTTGAGTAACGATAAAAAAGTCTATGTGTCTACAGGGTGGTCCAAACCTTGACGTCAAAAATTTTATTTTAGGTTCCCTACATCATGGGCTATCAAAATATACCCCATGTATGTTAGCCGATTTTTTGTAGTTTTGTATCAGATTATACCCCATGTATATTAGCCGATTTTTTTTTTGAGAAATTCTGGAGTGAATAAATTTATTGATAAAAAAAACTATTGGGTTTTTTTTAATATTTTCTTTTCGTAAAAGTATTACTACAAATAAAGCATTTACTGACAAAAAAAATTAGCGTCCTCACTTTGATACAAGTAGGGTAAGAAATACCAAATTCATGCGTTAAACACGCATCAAAATAGCATTAATGTACGTAAATAAAAAAAATAAAACATATCCCAAGGATTTTTGGTAATCTAAGGACTGCCCTAGACCTTAAACCTTCGTAAAAGCAAAAAAATATGATACTTAATTATGAGGATTTTTCGGAGTAGTCGGTCAAATGAACTTAAAAAAAAGCTTCTAAATTTTTAATTTAAAAATAAAGTAAAATTTCGTCTGTTTTGTTGTTTTTATCAATAAACAAAGACAGAAAATATTCAAATCATTTCTTACTACTTTAAAATTTTAAGCTTTTTAAGCTTAGCAATATGAAGGCTAATATAAGAATCGTACCTTACTTAGGCCACTCGGCACCTAATCCCGGTACTCAACTTATATAGCCTTCATATTGTTACAATTATATAAAATACTATTTTAACTCGGGTGATTGTCACCCTCGTTTCACACGGGCAACAACTTTCACCCTCGTCGAAAAAAAATTTTTTGCACTTGCATGGAAATGTACTATCGTATAATCAACCTGAAAAATAAATGTAATTGTTGCACATAATACCCATATAAAAACGTGACTACAAGTAAAGATCAAATTAATATAAATTATATTATTTTGGATCTTTTCATTCCCTATCAGATTAATATAACAAATAATGAAGACAAGCTTGTAATTGCATACAGCATCACTTTAAAATCAAAGAGCCCTGGATGCTTAGCTAAGTTGCCAATCGCTAGCGGTTGCTAGCGCATCGTAGTTATCCCTCTCTGTCACTCCTTCATAATAGTGCGACAAAGAGGGAAAACTACGATGCGCTAGCAAGCGCTAGCGATTGGCAACTTTGCTAAGCACCCAGTACATTATACAAGCTTAAGTGTGACTAACGCAATATTACGCAATATGTCAAGAACAAACGCTCCACGAGAGGTTTTTAGCGATTCTTTTGGACCGATATTGATATTTATCTTTCGCAATCCAATAGGTTTTAGCTAAATGGGAAAAAGTTCATGCCCAGTGGGCACATTAAAACTGTATATTGTTATTGCAAACGGTTATTTGAGCCGAAGAACATTTGATAGGAATTCATGTAGCCTCATATTCTTACCATTGCTCTCAAGGATATAATAAAATTTGATGGCAAGCGACTGGCGGATCTGTAGAATTTTTCAATAACCTCATTTATACCGAATGATTCTGTAAGAATATATTTTATCATCCGCAGACCACAAACCCTGTAAAGTGTTCGAAACGTCGGAATGAAGTTTAAGTTAGATAATGTACGCAGTTTATCCGTTTTCATATCGGTAGTTTTATATCATGTACTGTAGGTAATCCTCGCGGTAACCGAAGAAAATAGAATATATTTTAAGTAGTGTTTTGCTTGATTTCAACTGATTTCAAAATGAATTTTTATACATCTCCGAGAATTGCGAAATTATTTTCAATTTTTCTTCAATCGATAGGGTTTAACCCTGAGATGGTCCTGTTGGCACCAAGTCGGGGTCTGATAATGGGATTTTGGAGAAATCAGTTCAAATCAGTTATTTTTTTATGATTGTATTATAAGATTCTGTTTACAATCAAAATTAACAAGCTCTATCTCAATATGAATGAATCTGTGAGTAAAATTCACCAATTGATCGTGATCTATCGCAAATTGAGCAATGAATTTAACATCAAGAGCCTGTTTCACCATCCCCGGATAAAATATATCTGCTAGATAAATGTTAACCACCTTCTCCTTCACCTTCTTTCAGGCATATGAATATGCCTGGAGAAATAGATAGTGATAATTTTGTCTTACTGATATAATGTGTGTGCCGGATGGGTATGCGGGGCGGCGCCGGCGGCCGAGGCTCCTGGTGGAACCGCTTGGCAAAACCAATTTGCTTCGAAAGGCGCCTCTAAGCCGGTCCATTCGTATACTAAATCTAGTTGCTGAACAAATAGAAATTTATTATTATTCTATGGCCGAATTTGTAAAAGTATGTTTATGTGTTGTGTGTAGAAAATTGTAATTAGATTAAGAGTTAGTCAATAAGGCACTATTGCATTAGGTTAAGCCTGTAATGATAGTTGCTGTTTCAAATAAATAAAATAAAAAAATATTGTGAAACAGCTCGTAAGTAGACCTAATTATAAGAATTATCGCTTATATTTCGAGTTAAGCACTAAGAGTTTCACTTATAGAACAGCGTTTCCGATATTAAGGCAGATTTGTAGACGAGATCCCGTCTCGGCCGCATCCAATCTTGAGTAGGATTACAATAGCGATTATGCCTCGGTGCTAAGCACAGGGATTTGCTAAGCTTCGTGTCATTGCTAACAAAGTATAATGTTGCAAACAGAAAACTATAACGTGTAACTACTAATAAATATCATAAATCAGAAGGCAATATTATTTACACAAATCGACTTAGCCCCACGGTAAGCTCAATTGAAGCCTGTGATGTAGGTACTTAGCAACTATTATATAGATAAATACATCTTATCTTATTGGTGGGGCCCTTACGGATACACTTCGACCCATTGGGATCTTTTGTAAAATAGATAAATACATAATACTTAGGTACAGTCAACGAACCTTAAGGCTACGTACCCACTAGGGTGGAGCGTGGTTGTATGGGATTTTTTTTCTCGATATTCAATTTGGAACCGGTTCAAAAAGTTTCATAATGTCATGGAGATTAGAATGGTTATATCCAGTATTAAAATAAAAAGTAATTTTAGCCCTCTACCAGCCACCCAAGAAATATAAGAAATCCAATTTTCATGAAGTAATCAAATATACTACATCAGTAATATTTACAGATTTTATTTAAAGTAAACGATACAAAATAAGTATTAATTCAGAAATTATCATAATTTCACTGATTTTTATCCAATATTCATGAAATAATATAATACCAATTTTAATCAAAACAGCAATTTCATGCACGACAAAGAAAATGCCACAGTGAAAAAAATTGATACGACATATATTTTTTAGACATACTAGTGTTATAGAAGAGACATACTAGTGTTATAGTTTCCTATTACAAAAAATATCATTTAAGTGTATAAAAATATTAAATTACGAGTTAAAATAAGCATGGAAGGTCGGCTGTCGGCGTCGTTTACGCCCTTTTTGGGTCCTATTTACGTGTATTTTTAAGCATATATTTGCTTTAACTGGTATTATTTTTATTATCTAATCGAATTCACAGTAGTTTTCACAATCGTGTTACCAGTTGAAAACATTGATTTTTGTACAATATATTCGATCCAGGGCTTTTTCGACAAAAATCCAATTTACGTGTTTTTACCGTGTCTTAAAAAAACATGTTATGAACAAAAGTGATCACAGGAATTGATTATATCTATTACAAAAAGGTGTTATTTAATTAATAGATTTGGGTTTGAAAAGAAAATATAATAAAAATAAAATTTAAAAAATATGCCTACTTATCGTTATAAATCGCTAAGTAGAGGGCTAAAAGTATGTACCTAGATTTTTTTTATTATTTTTCCAGTATGTAATAAAAAATAAGACATCGTTTGAGCGGGGGTCCCAATATTATATTCAAGAATTTTGGAATTCGCTCCACCCTAGTACCCACGTCGTAATTTTTCCCATTTATCGTCTACGATATATTATCGAATATTGTAGTGGCAGCAAAATTTGTATGGCAACTCTGAAAATCGATCACATGACGTCTATACGAAAAAATATCGTATTCGATTCATTTTATTTTACCGTATTCCGTAGGATCTTGGCACCGAGAACGCGAGATTCTCGGAACGATTTCATCGAACACGATGCTCAGTGGTGCTTGTGTTTACGTTAGTTTGATCACACGGACAAACTAATTTCTCGTATACGAGCAGCGTGCAGGGTACGCAGCCGACGAGGGGCCGCACATAGTGTGCCACTAAGAGGGATAGACATAGTCACAGACTACTAAGAAGATACTACGTATAGTGACGTATTCAACGCATTTGTCTGGCACTTAGATTTAGCATTTACGTGCCACACACACAAAAAATAGTGGCACAGTGATAAGGACGGACGATTATCGTTCCTTTTCACTTCCACTAGTAAAAAGTTTCATAAGGCCATCCCTTTCGTTCTTGCTATTATTATTACGTTGTCAAATCCATATCCATATTCTATATCCATGGCAGCCGAGGAGACTGCATATGTGAAGAAACCGAGTGGACCTCGCACCATATGAATGGCCGTATACGATGAAACTGTATGCGAGAAAATATCGAATCGAATAGTCGCCGTGTGAATGTAGCCTAAGCCACGCAGGAACTATGTCAAAGTAACGCTATAAATTAAATTGTAAGAAATTTCTCGACACTTGTCATTTTGACATGATTCTAGAGTGGCCCAGGATTCTAATTGCTTGAATGTAGTTACTTAAATACATAAAAAAATCGAAAACAACCATGACAAAGAAACAAATATTTGTGATAAGCCTGTAAATAAATGCACTCGATGGGTTTCGAACCCGGAAACAAATACTAATACCTAACTATAACGAACTATTGCAAAATCATTAAGAACATTTCGATTCTTTGTTAGAAAATAGTATTTTTTTTACAATAATGTCATTTTGTACCAGTAACATGCTAAAATCCAATTTCTAAATAATAATGCGGTCGTATTAAACAATTTATAATTTCAACACATTTTATCAAATATGATAATAAATGTCATGGAACAATCTTACACAAATCCTCCCACGGTAAGTACAATTAAGGCTTGTGATGTAGACCCTGATACTCGTCCATAATAGACAGACAATCATAAATATATAGAAAACATCCATAACCAAAGTACTAATATTCTTGACCAGCACATATCGCCTCGGCTGGATTTGAACACTGAACCTCCAGCTTCGTAGGTATGGTCGCTGTCTACCAAGTACCAAGCTACATTAACGGGGGCTGGCCAAAGTACTTTGAAAATAAAAAATTGAATTTAAGCTAGACGCTCCGCTTAACAAAGTCTTTGATTCGCCTAAATGGATGTTCAGACAGAGGGTAGTGAGATTAGAAAAAGTCTTAAGGGCGTTACGGTCAAATAAAGTCAGCATTATAAGGTTTTTGCTTTATTGAAGACCTCCGTAATAGTACATTGTGTATTAAGGGCCGTAAATAAGAAATTGTGAACGAGTGTGAAACCGAAGGCGCGGGCTTTACTTTACACGAGTTCGAAATTCTTGTACCGCCAGTGGCTCACACAAAGTTTTTCATCACACCTGTGAGGCAAACAAAGTAAATAAAACAATATATTTTCACAAAACTACTATAAAATGGTCTAAATCATTTCTCAAAATCAGGGATGACTTAAATTTATAATTTTTATAACAGAAATTCCGGCGTGGCGCCGCGCTAGTGCGACGTAATGCATCTACGGCGCGCATCGCCGCAGTGCAATAGCGCACTTATCGAACGGGTGTGATGAAAACAACTAAAAATGTTTTATTAAAATATATTTTTTGAATATTTTTGAAGTAGTAACCCCTATTATGTTTATAAATTTAAATATTAGAAGTCAATATAGGAAAGAAAAATACTGAGTTTACTAACGCCGGAGGTAGGATTTCAATCCACGTCCCCAATTTTCAAGGCTCTGCTGATACCTAAACCACTCGGCCACTCCAACTGCCAATCTGTTATAAGTATGGTTTAGGTATCAGCCGCAAAAGCTGAGAACGTGGGTTCAAATTTTATTCCCCCGTGGTAAACTCCGTAAATTAGTCAGTACTTAGTGTCCTTGCCTGACGAAAAAATATCTTCGATCATCTACCACAAAAATATTTGTTCGTTAGTGGTGGGTGTTTTTGTATTTTATAGAATGTAGAACACGTTTTTTTGCACACAACACATAAAATTACAACTATATAAGTAAGTAGTAAAGTGTAAATAATGAATGGTTGTTATAATCAGTGGTCGGAATTCTGGTGGTATTTTTGAACTGTCATAGGGACTTCCCATTTATCGACCACCGATATTTATATTTATATCGATAAATACAGAATACAATATATGTAAAATATGATTACGAGTAGAAGTAAACACTAGTCTAACCGCTAAAGAGTGATCTCTTTTATGTTACTTCTGAGTGGCTGTTTGCCACGAAAACAGTGAAAAGTTAATATGTAACAACTTTAAATTGAATCAGTTCAGTTCAATGGTTTAATATTAATACATTTTTTTTCTGTTGAGTGCTAATATGTGTTTCTTCATTATTTTCTCAATTAAATAAAGTCATATTTATTTCAAATTGTCTGGTTTTGAACAACTTCGTTTACAGTCAAATATTCATTTGTAGTTAGGTGGAAAAAGAAAGTTACTTTTAATCTTGTTCTATAACTTATCGATATAATTATGAATATCGGTAGTCAATAAATGAGGAGTCCCTATGACAGCTCAAAATGCTACCAGAATTTCTGCCACTGGTTATAATATAAATAAGAAACTGCATGCATTGCATACTCATAATAAAATCAAGATACTGCATTTAACTCATTTTCGCCGTTTGATTGATTACAATATTATAGGAACAAATAAAATTAAATAAATTGTAAATTATTATATCAATAAAACAAGGTAAACAGGAACTGTAAACATTTTACGAACTCCGCTGTTTCGTCTACAAACTGCGTACTCGTACAAACCTGAATCGGTTGATTTATAGTAAATTTAATTCGTTATTTTTATAATTAAAATACCTACTAGCATGAAATCCGTGAAGGGATGTAATTAGTGCTGATATTTTTTGTAAAATCAAGCCGGTATTTTATTGTAAATTCATATATTTTGCGGTTCCGTACTCAAAGAGAAACCCTTTGCAAGTTTACCTTGTCATGTCCGCCGACGAAACAGCAAAATGAAAAAAAAAATAACACGGCTTTGGGGTACCTCTACTACAGGTAAAATAGGGACTTGTTTTGTGATTTTATGTATAATAACCTTAGTGTGGGATGTCGTTGGATAGGCCTCTAGATAAAACCCGATAAATACCATTAAATAAAAAAAAAAATGTACTCAGGGCTTTATTTTACTTTTGAGCTACCGTAAAACTGGTAAGTCCTTCTCAGCGAAAGAACGTAAGTGCTGTTAATTTCATATAATGGTGACGTGCTTATCCGGTACATAAAAATGAAGTTAAACTTCAGCTTGCCTCAGCCTGGCACATAATTTTACTGACATAATTATGACGTCTTCATTCAATTAAATTGAATTAACAGAACGCAGCACAAAACAGTAATCACTATTACATAGTTTTATTATACGACTTCAACATCTATAAATGTATTGGATAGTTGCAAGTATGTGTTTTCATTTCGAACTTCAAAGGAGTGTAGCCACAAATATAATTATGCCGTGCCAAGCATTAAATAGACTTCAAGTACCGAAATACAACCTTTTAGCGACCGGCCTGCGCCAAAGGTAGGTACGTATTAATGCTATTAACGAGACCTAACGGTTAGGTAACCTAGTATGTGACAGCATATCGCATCAATGCTATCAAGTTATGGATCAAAATAGTGCAATGAGCACTATTATCCACATTATTAGCCACATGAATAAATAAAGGTAAATCAAACGACGAGATAAAGTTAAGTAAATAACATAAATTGTTATTGTGATATTAAAATATGCTTTATTTAATTAGAGTGGGCACTTTGAGTAATAGTATTATTGGAAATAACATTAACATAATTCATTTCAGTTCCGAAATGGTTTGTGCAACAACTCGACATATTTTTGTTGCAATGTCGTTCACCGAAATCACAATCTGTGTTTAACAACACAATAACTTATAACATAATCATTTGATGAATGTATCAAAATAATACGCACTTGTGTTAAAATTGATTTAGATGTATATGTATTAAAGTTTGTGGCATAGGCAAGTATGTAGGCATGTATATGTAGTAAACCGTGTTTTTATTGATTTCCGTTAAATTGAAGGGTAGGTAGGGTTTTTAGGTCCAAAATAATCAATTTCTCTAAGAAATTAGTATCTTAACTCTTACCTACTTTTATTGAGATATTAAAAAAATATAAGTTTAATCAGTGAACAAGTGTATTATTGCAACCTTTATTACATTAGGTACATCCTAATGCTATTTATTTTCACATGTGCCGTCAGTTACCTGAAACTAACTTTTGTGTTATTCTTAAGCTTCTCTCACATTTCATTAATCATGTATAAAAACGAAAGAATTTTTTTTTTCGTGTTCGACTAAAACCTATATACAAGTACCAGGTAGCTCCAATTAACGTACCAAGCAGCCTGTTAAATTTAACGGAATTAAAAAAACACGGTTTATAGGAGATTTGTCTTTGTCAGCCTCCGTAGCCTAGTTGGTAGTGACCCTGCCTATGAAGCTGGAGGTTCCGGGTTCGAATCCCGGCGAGGGCATTCTTTGTGTATTTATTTATCACAAATGTTTGTTCCTTGGTCATGGCTGTCTATGTATTTAAGTATCTATATGTATGTATCTATTATATATATCGTCGCCTGGTACCCACATCACAAGCCTTAATTGAGCTTACCGTGGTCGATTTGTGTAAGATGTCCCAAGATATTTATTTTATTTATATTTTATTTTTCCCCTCAGCATAATTATGTGGATAATGTATTATATATTCTAACGTATGCTAGGGGCCCCATGCACGCAAGTCTAATCGCTCGGACGCTCAACGCACCGCTGCAGTGTTATTCACTAAGGAAACCGCCGTGCTATCAGCGCTGCGGCAGCGTCGAGCCTAAAAATGGTATTCACTAATGCACTTTAAACGACACTAGCGCTCGGCGACGAATGCGGCGTGAGCTGGAACTACACTGCGTCGAGAGTTACCGCCTACAGTTCGACGACGAGCTGTTCTACGTTAGTTAATACCGTTTTTCGCAGCGCTGCGCTCGACGTTGAAGTGAAGGCTGTCTCGTTGTCGAGCTCGTTGATGAACGCAGCGTCGAATGTGTGAATAAGAGAATAGCATAGCTGGACGGAGCCGGGCGCACCGCTCGACGCTCGGCACTCGGGCCGTACACTAAAGGAACATCTACGTTTGAAGAATGAATAAAGATGATTAAGGCCTGAATGGCAAGCGGCGTTCACGGCACGTGTAGCGTGTAGCACTGTGTCGAGTAACGAAGGGATTTGAACGGCGTACAGTTAGGCGAGTGCATATAAACGTTCGTTTTCCCCTTTCATGCCATTTTAAAATTACGATTACAATAATTTTAAAACAATTACAGTTACGCGTGTTATCTTAATAAATCTATTTTTTTTTATAAATTTGCGTAACCACTAATTCAGGCAATGAGTGTCGTGTTTAAAGCATCACTTCTCAAAGTTAACAAAGCGCAGCCATGACACTTTGATACCAACTACATGAAGGGTCCACGGCAAAAACATGTCTAGTCAATTCAAATTACAGAAGGAAAAACTACCTTACTTTTACAGAATAAGGTGTGAATTTGCCCTGATTTTTTAAGCACTGGACATGTTTTTTCCGTGGACCCTTCACATAGCAACTTGCCACCTATAAACATATATATACATACAGGGTGCCAGCGTGGAACCCGCATAATTTTAACCACGTGTTTCTTAAGCCAAATGAAGGCAAAAATGTCATTGACTTTTGGAGCCGTCTAGGAGCCGCCGGGTCGGCGGTGACGGTCCAGTCACGTCTTGAGCTTCGAAGAAAAACTTCAACGTCGCGATGTAGAACATTTCGAGTTTTCTCTTCAAACATATGTTGAAACATATAACTTGTTATGTTTTCTGCCTAAATAATGCTTTAATATAATATCCAAATCATAACATTTGGATGACACATTATTCTTTGCGGTTTAATTGCATTTTAATGAATCTCGCTCTTCTTGAATAAGTCACAAACATATAAATGAAGAGCTTTGAATAATGATTACGAATATGTATACGAGTAAAACATATGTACATATTCGTAATTGTTGTTCAAAACTCTTCATTTTTAGGGTTCCGTAGCCAAAATGGCAAAAACGGAACCCTTATAGATTCGTCTATAGATTCGTCATGTCCGTCTGTCCGTCTGTCACAGCCGATTTACTCGGAAACTATAAATGCTATAGTAAAGAAATTTGGTAAGGATATGTGTTGTATGAACCGCTACAGAACTATGATACTATTTTGTAAAAAAAAACATTCGGGTGGGGGCTCTCCATACAAATAACTGAGGTATAGATTTTTTTTTTGATGTAGGTATATACGCGTGTGGGGTATTAATAGAAAAGTCTTTGAAAATGATATGAAGGTTTTTACATCTCATTTTTATTTAAGCGAATCGTTTTCGAGATATCAGCTCTCAAAGTCTGAAAAATGTGTCCCCCCTCTATCTTTTAAACTACGCGGCATAAAATTCTAAAAAATATATATTTTTACATCTCATTTTTATTCAAGCGAATCGTTTTCGAGATATCAGCTCTCAAAGTCTGAAAAATGTGTCCCCCCTCTATCTTTTAAACTACGCGGCATAAAATTCTAAAAAATATATATGTTATGCACATTAATAAACTTTATCAACGATTTTTGGTTTGATTAAATTATCTCATATTTTTTGGGGTAGGTTGATTTAACTGTATTTTTTTAATGATAAATTGATAACGGCACGGAACCCTTCGCGTGCGAGTCCGACTCGCATGTGGCCGGTTTTTATTTTTCATATGCCAGACTATTAAAAAGTGGAATTCTTTACCGGCACATGTTTCCGCATAGGTACCTATATAAGTTGGGACCCTTTAAACGAGGCGTGAAGAAGCATGTAGCGAGCCAGCAAGACGGTGGCAACTGACAGGTTACTGCTGGTCTCCTGTTTGTTGCCGCCGCGATTTGGGCTCTACTTTTCACTTACGATCAGGGTCGAGTTTTATAAAGTTACAATTTACAATTTTGTTGTTTGCATTTCTTTCTAGCCAATACGTGCTTTAGAGAGGCAAACAGCGAAATTGTAAAATGTAACGTTATAAAACGCGACCCAGTTGAAGTGGAGCCACTTTGTTGTGCAAATATAAAAAAAATAAACCATACTTACCAGATTTGGGCAAAAAGGAATCCGATTACCCCTTTCGATTACTTTTGTATGTGTATTTTGTAATGAGGATTAGATAGGTAGAACACATACATAGAAGTGTAATTTACAGAAGTAATTACATTACTTTTCGCCCAACTCTAAGATACCATACTCGATAGGTTTCTTTCCTACTGTTTTGTTTTTGGTCAGACAATATTGAATTTATAGATAGGCCGCCATTTTGTTTTTAATGTGACGTCACATCCCCTATGTTACTTGCGACGAAATGAGTACCTATTCTAATGATGTCATCATAGTTACATTAAAAGGGTAGAGCCATCGCGAAGTTCTGTTTGTTTAAAGAAAATCACAAACATAGGTACATAGAGGCTTTAGGTAGCCTACAAATAATGTCATTAACAGGGGTTAACTCTTCTTTTGGCAGTCGTGTAATTATGCGGAATCCTAGCGAGCGCCCAGTATTTTATAACCAAAATACGGGCATTTTCAATAACACATTAACTGGTACAAAGTTATCTGAATGGGCCCATCAGAGCAGAAATCTTGTTGAAAACCCTCTAAAATTCATTTCATTTAGCGAATTCATAGATAAGCGTGTTCAAGTGAATGAACAAATGAATTCAAATGTTGAGTAATTAATCATCCGCATACTCGAATGAATAGGACGCGGATGACAAAAATGTGAGCGAAAAGAATACCTCCAAAGTTAGATAATGTTTTTTTTATTCGGATTGATTATTACCTATACATTTATAAATTAATAAATGATTTGTAATTAATTAATAAAAATATCTTGGGACATCTTCCACAAATCGGTTTAGTCCCACGGTAGGCTCAATTAAGGCTTGTGATGTGGGTATCAAGCGACGACATATAATAGATATATAAGGTCCTAATTTATTAGATGCAGATATTTTTACAGCTGATAGTACTCGGTCTCTGGAGTATATTAAACCGTGAAACATTATAGCTTTTACGATGTTTTTTTGGAGAAAATGGATAAACAAATTTGCTACGTAAAAACACCCTGTTAATGTGATTATTAAATGAAAACTCTTTGAACAGATTCTAGTACCTCTTTTACGTACCACTTAACTGGAACTGGCCGATAAATTAAATAGTTGCTTGTCAATGTCATGTTATTTTCCGTTAGATTGTGTCGTTTGATGACATGACAGACAGAGTGTTATTGTGACATGTGATAATGCACATGATGATTTTTTCTTGACGAAATTATAATTAATTTTTTTGTTAGGAAAATTAAATCAAAAAAGTTACATGAAAAGATTTCTTAATTTATATTTAAAGTTAATTATTTTAATGTAAAGTATCATGTGTTAAAATATCTGCATCTAATAAATTAGGACCTTATATACATACTTATATACTATATAGTATTTACTATAGGTATATTCTGTAGCTGGAGAGCCCGTGAACCCTGAGAGTAACGGTCTTCCTGTAAGGTTAGAAATTTGTATACTAACGGTTTATGGAATTCTAAGAGCAATAGCCATGACCTGGCAGGCGTCAGCCCTGCACGTCATCAGGCCCTTTATTTTTTGAACTGTTAAGTAAATTGGATTTCAAAACTTGTTTCTGTAAGTTTGAAAAATTTATAGGATAAAGTTAATTTATTGTACATCTTAAAAAAAAATTGACAGGCGATTACAATAAGCAGAAGTATATGACAGGTCAATTAGAAAATGCACAGTTGATGAGGTAAAATAAATTTCATCCTGTATACTCGAAATTTTTATATGTCCTCAAATAAACGTCTCCGAGTAAGTATGTGCAATGCCAGGCGGTTTTGAACAGCATAAGACCTTGCCAGGCGAGGGGACAGTTAAGTAAATTGGGTTTCTTAACTTGTTTCTGTAAGTTTGAAAATTTAATAGGATAAAGTTTATTTATTGTACATCTTAAAAATAAATTGACAGGCGATTACAATAAGCAGAAGTATATGACAGATCGAATAGAAAACGCACAGTTGATGAGGTAAAATAAACTTCATCCTGTATACTCGAAATTTTTATATGTCTTCAAATAAACATCTCAGAGTAAGTATGTACAATGCCAGGCGGTTTTGAACAGCATAAGACCTTGCCAGGCGAGGAGACAGTTAAGTAAATTGGGTTTCAAAACTTGTTTCTGTAAGTTTGAAAATTTAATAGGATAAAGTTTATTTATTATACATCTTAAAAATAAATTGACAGGCGATTACAATAAGCAGAAGTATATGACAGATCGAATAGAAAACGCACAGTTGATGAGGTAAAATAAACTTCATCCTGTATACTCGAAATTTTATATATCTTCAAATAAACGTCTCAGAGTAAGTATGTACAATGCCAGGCGGTTTTGAACAGCATAGGACCTTGCCAGGCGAGGGGACAGGTGCACCTCTCAATCGCACGCCCTTAGCAACTACTCAACTACTACTAGCGACTAACTAGCGATTACTCGCCTGTATTTTTTTTAAAGATGTAAGTACAATAAATAAACTTTATCTATTAAATTTTCAAACTTACAGAAACAAGTTTTGGAAACCCAATTTACTTAACTGTCCCCTCGCCTGGCAAGGTCTTATGCTGTTCAAAACCGCCTGGCATTGTACATACTTACTCTGAAACGTTTATTTGAAGACATATAAAAATTTCGAGTATACAGAATGAAGTTTATTTTACCTCATCAACTGTGCCCTTTCTATTCGATCTGTCATATACTTCTGCTTATTGTAATCGCCTGTCAATTTATTTTTAAGATGTACAATAAATAAACTTTATCCTATTAAATTTTCAAACTTACAGAAACAAGTTTTGAAACCCAATTTACTTAACTGTCTCCTCGCCTGGCAAGGTCTTATGCTGTTCAAAACCGCCTGGCATTGCACATACTTACTCCGAGACGTTTATTTGAAGACATATAAAAATTTCGAGTATACAGGATGAAGTTTATTTTACCTCATCAACTGTGCGTTTTCTAATTGATCTGTCATATACTTCTGCTTATTGTAATCGCCTGTCAATTTATTTTTAAGATGTACAATAAATAAACTTTATCCTATAAAATTTTCAAACTTACAGAAACAAGTTTTGAAACCCAATTTACTTAACTGTCTCCTCGCCTGGCAAGGTCTTATGCTGTTCTAAACCGCCTGGCATTGCACATACTTACTCCGAGACGTTTATTTGAAGACATATAAAAATTTCGAGTATACAGGATGAAGTTTATTTTACCTCATCAACTGTGCATTTTCTAATTGACTTGTCATATACTTCTGCTTATTGTAATCGCCTGTCAATTTTTTTTTAAGATGTACAATAAATTAACTTTATCCTATAAATTTTTCAAACTTACAGAAACAAGTTTTGAAATCCAATTTACTTAACAGTTCAAAAAATAAAGGGCCTGATGACGTGCAGGGCTGACGCCTGCCAGGTCATGGCTATTGCTCTTAGAATTCCATAAACCGTTAGTATACAAATTTCTAACCTTACAGGAAGACCGTTACTCTCAGGGTTCACTGGCTCTTGGACTACTGTTCCTTGGTCGTGGCTGTCTATGTATCTATAGACAGCCAGGACCAAGGAACAAAATAAATATTTGTGATAAATAAATACACAAATAATCCCCTCGCCGGGATTTTGAACCCCGAACTCCAGCTTCGTAGGCTGGGTCATTACCAACTAGGCTACGGAAGGCGATGAAAATGGCGAAATGTTCATGTTGTTCCAAAGTTTCGAATCTTTTCAATAAATCACACATAACTTTCGAAAAAAACAAAACTGACGTTTGCCTTTGACGTAAATAGACTCCACTTCACGTTCACGTCACATACACCATAGATTAAGGGTGTGGCTCTACTGAAGCGGAGCGGAGCGGAGCTGTGCAAAATTGACCAACACACAAATTCAAATACATTCTTCAAATTCAAAATTTGAAACAGTGTGATGCGGTCTCATTGGCCGAGTACCCACAGCTCCAATTCGCTCCGCGTCAGTGGAGCCGCACCCTGATAATTTCAATTTGTACGTATTTCGTCATAATTGATAAAATTTCAACCTCTTTATCTAACTGATAATAAATATAATGTTCTGTTCTGATAATAAATGTCTGTTGTAATGCGGAAAATATGTTATACCTAATGTATTTTACACGTAAAAAACTGTAAAAAACTGAAAGATCCGTAACGAATGGTATTGTATTTTATTGAAAAATAGAAAAATACCGTACGAAGGCTGACATTTATAAAGCAATTATGCAGTGTAAATACTTAGGTAGGTACTAAAAACATTTTGTAACTTAGTTCTACACTATCTACTACTCTTTGAACCAACGTAATACATTTCTTACAAATATTCATTATCTCCAAGTATGTTTGATAAAACTTCTAGGTATCTACAATTTACTGCTCGTAATTGTTTACTGTTAATGTAGTAAATATTTTGTTCATGGCTATTTCTTTCTTGTGAAGCGGGAATAATAAATACTCAGTCTTAAATGTTAGACATTAGTAGCCCTACCATGAGATTCCGCTACATTATTCTTTTTTTATGCTATAGGTGGCAAACGAACAGACGGATTGCCTGATGGAAAGCAATTAACGTCGCACACCCGCAACACCAGAGGCGAGGCGTCGCAAATGCGTTGCCTACCTTTAAAGTGGGAGTACGCTTTTTTATTGAAGGTTTGAAGGTTAATACGCGCGTTTTCTTTTTATCCATCCCGCTCTTACTTGCGTATTGGCGCGAGCGAGCCGGATAGAAAGTAAACGCGCGTAAATAACGCCGCCGCATCTCATGGTACGGCCACAGCAGCTGAAGTGTTGAGAAAGTAAGATTCTTTCTGAAGTGATAAATGTTAGGATATTTATTTCCCTATGTGTATAATATTTCTTCTTTGAATCTCGTGAGGGTTTGTTTGAAAGGTTACATTAAAGTTGCAATAGTTATAATGTTATTTGTGTTTTTTCCGAGCCGTTTTTTTAATGTTCTGTACCCAGAGGGTAAAACGGCACCCTTACTAAGGCTCCGCTGTTTGTCTGTATTTCTGTCTGTCTGTCTCTTAGCTGTATCTCGTGAACCGTAATATTTAGACAGTTGAAATATTCACAGATGTTTTACTTGTGTTGCCGCTATAGCAAAATATACTAAAAAGTGGAATAAAAGAAATAGTTTAGAGGGCTTCCATACAATAAACGTGACTTTTTTTCTCGCTTTTTGCCATTTTTAATGGTACAGAACCCTTTGTGCGCGAGTCGGACTCGCACTTGGCCGGTTTTTAAAAAGTAGACGTCCTTTTATTTATTCTTTATTGCACAAAAGGCGGACTTAATGCCATATGGAATTCTCTACCAGTCAACTTTTTTATATTATCCCAGAATCATAGATATACAGGGTGAGCATTTCAAATGGGTCAGTGGGGAGGTTTTGGAAACCATAACAGATAGTGAAATCTTGTCTTAGGAACCATGGCTTCGTAGGCTTGTATATTTAATAGACTAATATTGTTTGTTGCAGGCGCGTCACACGGCCGCGATGTCGGTGGAGGGGCAGCGGTGCGCGTGCGTCATCGTGCTCCTCATTCACGTCGTCATAGGAACCGGAGAAGGTAATTAACCTGACCCTGCGACCATATATAACATAGACGTCTAACGCCAGCTCAAAAATGCTCCCAAAAACAATTGTTCAATTGTGCCAAGATGGGCAGGACATAGCGCTTTTCTTAACACCGCGCATATTTCCGCGCAACATTGTTGACAAATGTTTATAGAATATAGCCAATCAAAACTTTGACGGACCAATCACGACTATAATATTTTTAAATGGCGGCTTAAGTTATCATAGGTTGACATTGAAAGTCATTACCGTGATGCACTGAAGAGAGGGTGACACTTGTCAACTAAAATTCAGGACCGTTTTTGAAAGGCAATTTAGTATGGCGTGCGGCTTCCATGTTTTATTTGTTCGTAGACCTGACCGTATGGTAACACTGAAGGTAACCTTGACCGTATGTGATAGTTAAATGTCACTGACATGTAAATGTCACTTGAATATTTGTTTCTTCTTCACTGTGCCATATCCTAGCGGATGTGGGCGATCATCACGTGAAAGTCCCCCTCTGTTTCGCTACTCTACTTAGGGCGGCAGCGACTGCAA
The DNA here is from genome assembly GCA_025490895.1 of Thaumatotibia leucotreta. NCBI lineage: Eukaryota > Metazoa > Arthropoda > Insecta > Lepidoptera > Tortricidae > Thaumatotibia > Thaumatotibia leucotreta. The sequence goes on from JALPQI010001530.1 coordinate 81,997, forward strand.
TACCGATTCAAACCCTAATTTTGTTACAACACGATGTTCTAGGTCTTCCTTTATCTCTTTTTCCATCTATTTTCTCCTCAATATCTCAAATTTGGCGCTTCTGTAAATATGTCCAAAATATGCCGTTTTTCTTCGTGTGTCAATACGATTTCTTTTTTATTTAGAACGTATTAAATACGTTATAATTATATATAAATACTCAAAAACTTAGCAAATTTTGCCAAGTTTTTGAGTTTAGAACTTTCTCTTCTTTCATAAAACCTCAAATTAAATTCCGGAATATGTAGAAAATGTTGTACCAGGTGTGTAAGTACCGGGTGTAGTTGCTTTTGAAATAATTAAATATTTAACCCTCTAATGCATGAGACAAACAAAATGCATTTCATATTTGAACCCTAATAACAGTCAATAGAGTTCAAAATAAAAATGATGGCTTCTTATGCATTAGGTATGTAACAATTTAACCAATTTAGATTGTGTGCGTAAGGTTAAACTCCCATCGCAGCGACATGGCATTTGGAAATATTTCATTTGTCGTATTTACTTATAAGTTTGAACTAAATACCGAAGCACCATCTAGTAGTTGATTACTAATTAGCTACTTAATAAATATTATGTCACTATTCGTATTAAATACATTAAAGCTAGGCGTCTGCAGACCCGAATCGTACGCATCGGACGCATCGCATTTAGTATTCTTTGTATAGAAAGTCATACCGTCCCCCACTGTTCCGCACAGTACGTATCGTAAATCAGTGGAAGAAATGCGATGCGTCCGATGCGTACGATACGAACATGTGGACGCCTGGCTTAATGGTACTTGCATTCGGTGCATGGTGAAGTTCTATCGAAATGATGCATTCGTAGTACAATCAGCATTATTTTCCTACCTATTAGATAAGTATTAGGAAGGGATGTAAATATACTTCTACCGGCAACTTCATGAAAATAAAATTTCCACTTCCAATCGAGTATCAGTGCTTGTGAAAAAAAAACTGCGATAAACTTTGGTTGTCGCGGGATTCGAATTAAATACTGTGAGACAACAATGTCAAGTTTCAGAATTGCACCAAAAAATACTGAATAACCTTAACATTTTACGACGCACGGTCGGCAAGTGGTTGTTGAAAATTATGAAAGGATTTTTAGTATTTTTTTTGGAACACGAGTGGCTTTTAATCTTGACTAGTTTACCTTTGATGTTTATTAAATATTTTGCTATGATTCGCCAGAACTTAATTTTTCTACGACTTTTATTGTAGCAAACGCAAGTATGTATGTATCGTACTTCAATACAGTTGCTCAAAAAGGGCTTTACTTCTTGGCTGTTTTGCAAACTAGTGCTTAGAGTATTGTCAAAGGCACCTAGCCTTATATCAGATTGCATATATCCGAGAAAGACCGGTGTCCGCTAAGCTGGGGTGGCCGAGTGGTTTAGGCATCAACCAAAAGCCGAGGACGTGGGTTCAAATCCCACCTCCGGCGTTGGTAAATTTCGGTATTTTCCATTGGTAATTTCAATTATGATGTCTAATATTTAAAATGCTAACTAGTGTTACTACTACTAAAAAACACAACTATAGTAGTTGTAAAAAAAGGTACGACTACTACTACTATCAGTGGCCTATTTCACCATAATTACAATTGTGACAATTGTAAAATATCACTGTTACTGACGTCACAGGCCTCCGTAGGCTACGGCTACCGCTTACTGTCGGACGGTCCATGTGCTTGTTTGCCACCAACATAAAATTATTACTAATAACGTTATTATATCGTTAATAAACTACTTTTTATTTTCCGAAACCCGTGACAATTGTCGCAAGGTTTAGTACAATTTTCATTAATTCTTGACATGAGGTTCGGCTTATGTCGGAATTTCGCTACAATTGTAGTGATTTTTGTGACAATTGTAATTTTGCTTCGCATAAAAGTAGCTATTTACTGCTGATTTATTTAAGTTCCTGCACTAATTTTTATGCTGGTGGCAAACAAACGCACGGGCCTTCCGATGGTAAGCGGTAACTGTAGCCTATAGACGCTCCCTATTGGAGAAACCGTAGATTTACAATTGTAGGACTTGTCAATGTTGTGAAATTGGGGCCAGGTAGTACTACTACTACTTAAAAAAACAACTCAAAAATATTTAATAACAACAATTTGAGTTGTTCCCATAAACAACCTTTTCTTTCCTTATCAAACTTACTAAAAATTGTCAGCATTTATACTATTTAAAGAAAGTTTGTCAAGAGAAAAACAATTCATCTTTGATGATCCAAACCTACGGTTGGAGCCTTTTCCCATCGTATTCCAATTCATAGGCCATCATTGTGCAAATTTTCTCTCTTAAATTTGGTCAGTTCTTCCGAATCTGTCGCTCGAGCACGACATGCCAGTAAGTGTTCCGCTTGAGGCCACCGCCTGAAATAAAAACAAATGCGCGCCATCCAATCTCACGGGCACCCATTTCACGAGCCGAGCTCAGGTCCAAGTTCAAAAGAAATAGCGGTTGGTATTTTTTTTACTTTATTTTGCATTCCCCATAGCTAGCTATTAAGAATTTTATATGCTGTGAAATGGGTACAGACTGAAAAACAGCGTTGTGCAGCCAACCAAGCTCGCAGCAGATGCTGAGTCCAAGTCTATTGTTGTGTATAATATAATGTTATTGTATTTTCTCTTTCTGTTGTTTTTGTACCTATTGTCTTTTTCCCGTATTTTTTATTTGTATCAAATTTTTTTATATCACGGAATAGGGCAATTCTCAAGAGTCACACATATCCCTATCGGAATGTTGCTTCAGATAGGAATAAAAACATAATGTCAAATACAACGTCGATTGCAAAAAAATTGTACATAACATGTCCAAGCCTTAAATATTATTTAAGGCCCTAATCAAAACAAAAATCACGATGGCGTCAATTGAGTTACAAAAGTTAGTCATACAAACAATGTGGTATACTCTGTCCAACAACGTTCGGCAGTAGTAAAAGGGGGCAAATCTGAAAGATATCGGTTCGTATTGTTGATCAGTCTTAAGAAAATTATATATGTTGCCCTTTTTCATTGCAAATAAAAGTTGTTGGGTGAATATCTGAGCGTTTCAACCGCCTAATTTTGGTGCCATCATTTTTGAACGAAGTATAACACTATACTTCGTCGTTTATACAGGGTGTTTTTTTTTCGACCGTTCAAATTCTACGTAGTGAATGTGTAGGTCATACTCACCAACTTTTACTATGGGGACAAAGTCGAAATCGCGAAAAAAAAATCAGCAGTTTCATACAAATTGGCGGCATTACGCCGGCCGAAATGTATGAAACAGCTGATTTTTTTTTCGCGATTTCGACTTTGTCCCCATAGTAAAAGTTGGTCAGTATGACCTACACATTCACTACGTAGAATTTGAACGGTCGAAAAAAAAAACACCCTGTATAAAGTACCATGCCTCTATCAAATGACAAAGTAGTATATTGTAACGCATAGAAACTTTGGCAAAAATGATGGCACTAAAATTAGGCGGCTGAAAGTCTCAGATATTCACCCTGTTACACAAAATTTTACTTCATTAACACAAAAATTATGCCATTAAATTTTGTTCTAATTAAAGGCCTTTTATTAAGTAATTTTTTTGCAATCGTCCTAAAATTTATTACACTTAATTTCGAATCAAAGAAAAATATAGACACCTTTTAGACGTATGCGTATACGCGTATCACAATATTATGAAGTTTAGGTAAGGTTATGTCATAAGCATATTTTGAGAAAATTCGTGAGAAACATAACCGATACAGATTCTAATAAATACATTGAAGTTGATATCAAGTTTTATTAACATAAAAATATGGAACTCAAGTATGTGAATCTTATTTACTTGTGCTCTCATCACTTACGTGCTTAGTAACATGTTGAGTCGAAAACGCAATTTTGTTATGTCGCGACAACATGCCGAAATGTGTAATTAATTCTTTGAATCGGGCCTCTCAGGCTCTTCTAGACGCAGACCCTTAGGGCCGAAGCAATTTAATTTTCTGCCCTTTGTATCCATCTCATTTCCGATTTTCTTTATATCCAAATGTCATGTTTTTCTGAATAGAGAATTGATTACGCTCAACTTTTCTAATCTTTAATTCATGGTGTTTTTATGAATTGGAATGAAATTTTGAAATTCCTCAGTGACAAAATATGAATAGGGAAAGAAATAATGCTCAATTTACGTCAAGAAATGTCTCATTTATATCATTAATGAGCACCGGTCGCTGATATTATATTATTGAAGTCAGAATCATATTAAAATACCTAGAAGTTTTACGGCAAAATGTTTAACTACTGTTATTCCAGTAACTTGTGTTTCTGTTGGTATGGGACATAATAACAATGCGACGCAAAATGATAGAAGTATTAGCCTCGGAACTTCATGAGAAAGCGGCTCAAGTAAGCTAACAAATTTATTAATGTTGCAATGTCACTTTTGAAAAAATAAGTATTAACGTATTCTACGCGTTGATGGGTTCACAGTGCTTTGATTAAAATATTTGTTATAATAAACCATAACTGACTTAAATATACTTAATTAAACATTGAAAAGTCACTTTTTTTGCGAAGGAAAGTAGATTTTTTATACATACGAATAAATAAAGAATTATGAATTAAAATAACAAAGTAAGACAAACAATGTTAAATTAAAACTAAACCTACCTATAAAAATAATGTAATATCCTAACTATTATAACAAAAACACGCCGTCCAGCAGGTCCGCTTGCGGCATGGAGCCCATAACTATATTATTGTATCTTACACTATTTTTTATAGTAGGTATATATACAGGGTGCCCGTGAGGAAGGGGAAAAATTTAAACAGCATATTCCTGAGACTGAAAGAAGCAAAAAATGTTAAGTGTGTTTTGGTCAAATCTGCAAAAAAAAATTTTTTAGTTTTTTTTTTGATGTTTTGAATGCCTCAATACACAAAAAAAGATTTTATTAATGAAACTATCGTAACGTGGTAACAAAATCGTTTCCTAAAATGCGTTTATCATAGCGTAACGGGCTAAAACGGTTTTAGGAAAAAATCTGATTTTCTCTTAAAATAGACTAAATCCAGAAAACTTCATATGTCATTTTTAACTTCTTTGGTCAGAAATCCGCTGTTGATTTTTCTCCCCTTCCTCATGGGCACCGTGTATAATGAAAGTGTAGTGTGTGTAGTATGTCATAAATAGTTAAAAGTTAACTTATTTTTAGTAAAATATATGCTTTTAACGTTTGTGGTCAATATACGACCTCTGCCCGTTACAGGTCGGTATAAGTGGTCTGTATCTTGCTACTGATACTTAGTAGGGAATTTCCCACAGATCAGTATAGATAGCTAACGGTGGCATGGAACATGTCGCAGCGTTATGGCCGATAGGCCTTTATAGTGTGACAGATGCGCGCCCTATGAGCCAGTCGCAACTTACCCGCGACTGCAGGATGAGCTCGGACATATCCGCAAAATGCCGAATTGTGCCGTTATTTCTTGTAAAAATAGGAGTGTAAATAAACATTTCAAGGACTATTGAGTCACGTACCACATGAAAGTATTGATTTTTTTAGTTATTAGTTGACAAAACCACGTATTTTTACAAATAATATACAACAACAAACCGCTGACATAAATGTCATAATGATTTTACTTGGGCGTACCAATTGGTTGAACTATTCAGTGACAAATTGTATGTGCGTTTTACATTGACGGCTTAGAATAGCAAGCAAGTTGCAATTTGGTAAGTGACCGTGCAATGTATCCAATTGCTAGCGATATTCACACCCGTCCTGTCGTTTCTTGGTACGGCCGCTGCGAGCAGGCCGCGAACTAGAGGTACGACTGACCGTGCCGATGACAAATAGGGTCGATAAATTGTTGATGTATTTGATTACATTGATTTTTTCTTTCATATTTTGACCTTTGTATAAATATCTTATCTTCATAAAGGTAAAACAATATATATAGATTATATCGCGTATTATATTATTTTGAGCCTTTTACAATGATTGATGATTGAATGATGATCGTGATTGTCAAAGGTTAAAATTGTTTTATTTAAATATGTGACCATCGCGGAAACGGCTAATAACATTATATTTATTAAGGGTACAACCGTCTAAATAATTATTTATTCATGTGATTCCCAGCCACAATTAAGATAATGTCGTTAATAAATTGCTTTGTTCATATTCAAATATATATGTTTATAATTGACATTCTGTAGTTTATTATTTACAAACCAGATCCGACACGAAAGTAAGAAAAAAGTTTTCTAATTTATTATTAAACGACATAAAATGAAAACAAACAATATAAGGACTTAACTTAACTACCTATAAATAAAAAAATTGGCCTAAATCGCCGTCAGTGGGCAAGGTCCCCAGAAGGCTGGCCGCATTCCCCCGTTGTATAGCTATACTTAAACGCTGTGCAAGGTACTGGCCAGCCCTCTGGTCGCCTGAGGTTTCTCTTAGGCGAGCCACTAGAACTTTAAAAAGTCCATGTGCACTTGGCCCCCATGGCCCCAAGGTCTCCACACCAAACGCCGCAAATATGTAGCTGGTTCCTAAAGCAGCATATTTGCGGCGCTTGAGACTTTCGGCTAATGATGCCGCGGCGCCAGCAGCAACGCCGGTGACCGAAACATGGGACGGCGCCAAAGTGTCAACGCAGGTGGCGTCCCAAACTAGCGGCCGGCCCATGCTCCAGGGCACCAGGCGTCATTCCGTCAGGCCTCTTGCCGTCGTCCCTGGCCAGACCGTTGGCACACAACACAAATGTTGGACAAATGATAGATCGATTTTAATGTTTTTCTTAATATTCCGGCCTTATCAAATATCTATGGATAATAATTTATCGACGTAGCCTCCTCTCTAGTGCCGCATCATATGGTAGCGCTTTAGCCAATCACAGCGTGGCAAAGGCCCGACCTCGGAGACACCGAGACTCATTACAATTTCGCTTCGTTACAAATCTCTCTCTTTCATATATCTATGGAATTTCCATATTAACTATTGCGGTAACCGCAGAAAATATTGCTGACATAACTTGGTATAATGAAAATATTAGCCAGAGAGTACGACAATGCAGTGAAAGGTTCTTTCATGAAGAAATCCCAAGCCAACCACAACCGCGTTTGTAAGCATGAATGCAGTCGTTATTAGTTCCTAGGTCGTAAAGGAATAGAGTAATGGAGAAATAGAGATAATATAAATAGAGAAATAGAGTAATGAAAAAATAAAATGTACGGAAAAACATTTTATTGACAATATTTAAGTAAATCCACTTCGGTATAAATTCCTGCTCACAATATATTCTTGCAAATACTTAACATATTGAAATCTAATTTTAAAATTAATAATTGTTAAATTACTTGTCGTAAAATAATGAAACTCGTACCTAGAGTTTCATTATCAAGTCGTAACAATAGGAAAGTCTACTGCATCAAACATTCAATACCGTTTTTCAACATACAAGTGGATTCGGAATTATATTTCATAATTATAACTCACGTGAGACTCAAACATATTTTAGTATTTTATGCAACCGTTATTTAAGAGAGGTCAAAAAAGGTGAGTGACGTGGGTAACATTTTGAGGCGCAGCCGAAAATTGTTATTAAAGACACCACTAGCATTTTTTGACTCGGTTAAACAATGTTGCATACAATATTTTTCAAGGTCGGGCGGGAGAGGTCAAAATTAAAAAAAGCTCCTCTATGGTTTACTATTCATCAAGGCAGTATGGCTTAGTGCTTTCGCCTGTCCACAAGGACTAAAATAAAAATAAAAAACTATTCATCAGAAATGACAATCACATTTCAAATTAGGTTGGCAACCATGTATTTCACTACGTCTTGTATACACGATGTATGTATGTCTTAAACTCCAAAAACGCACTGCGTGTACGCGTACGCCCGGATGCGTTTATAGGGAATAGACAATATTTGTCTTGACATCTATAAGGTAGGGGCTTAAAGGTATGTTCACGACCCTGTAAATGATAAGTAAAAGTACGGGAGTAGAAAAAAATATTTACGAAACGGGTTACTCACGTAATTTTAGTCGATAATTGCTCGACATGTTTTATGTATTACATTGATCATGGTTAATCATTTTATTGAAATATGTAAAAAGGAGGCGTAATTTCAAAATAGGTACCTCCTATAAGGCAATACTTGTTTTTGCGATATCATAATTTGCCTACTGCAAAAAGGACAATTTTTTTTGATACAGATGAATATAATTTTGAGTAGAGTACCTATCTTAATCATCCAAATCTGATCTAAATGATGATCATTCGGTCATTTTATTTTAATATAAACGTGGGTATGTAATTGAATTAATTAATATACGCGATATAATCCGTTAAAATAGTTTTTTGTTTTTTTAATATTTCGTACGGGAAAAAAGCATCTTATCCCAATGAATCAAATATTTTCTCCTTAAAGTTTACCTATACATTTCAAGGTAAAAACTGGTCAATAGGATATGTCTGTATAAATACATTTTAGTACAACATTAAATATAATTTAGCAGGTCTTATTTTAAAATTATGGAAGATTAATTAAGATAATATGTAGCAATGGATGTCAATGTCTCATTAAGTTTTTTGAAGTCAGTTAAGCATTATTATTACTTATTACAAATACTTTAATCAAACTATTGTTAACCCATCAACATGTAGAATTCGTTAATACATTATACTCGCTACTGCCTTATGCGCGCTCGTTTGTATCGCTTTGTGTGTATTGATCAACTTACCACACTCTTATCATAATGTACGATTATAGAGGAACTGAGGTATTTCTATTATTTTGATGAGAAAATTACAGCAGTTTTACTTATATTAAAATGAATGAAAAATATACATAACCAATAATTTATTTAGTGCGAGATTTGGAGTGTATCGGTCTAAAATTATATTTATGGAATAACATTCAAAATGTTGCACTTTACAAAAAACCTTATTTTGTTCATTTTAATCCTATCCAGAATGGAGTATAGGTAGTTGCTACGTCACATGTGTACACACAAATGATGAAATCTGCAATAGGCTAGGTATCTCAATCATATTTCATACTTACATCTTACATCTAAAAATACTTAAATAAAAGGGCCGACTCGAATGTACCGCAATCTGAACCAAACGTTCTCATGACGTTCACTGGTAGAGTTTCCGCACTGGATTAACAACGAGAGGTAATTGTAGAACAAGAACGGAGACATTAGGTACAATTTATTTATTACTAAATCTTATTTTAAACATAGTTAGGTCGACGACGCGTATCAATATACACACCTAGATAGTATAGTATTAGCTTAAGAAGAAGATTATAATAATTTTAGTAATGATATATACTAAAATTATTATTATCTTCTTCTTAAGCTTAAGAGCAGGGCTTTTTTTGGATGGAGTATCTTGCATATGGTTCTTTCTAGAGCCTTCTCGTTAATCGCCTGATACGTACGACACAACGTCTACTTTCTTTTTCATCTGGTATATATGTTCTTTTTGGCCGTCCTCTCTTTCTTTTCTATTTTACTTCACTTTATATGATGGTCTTAATGTAGTCGTCGTGTCGTAGAAGGTGTCGTAACATATTTCCTCTTCTATTAGCAATGATCAACTATAGGCAATTCTTCTCTTTAACCGGATTGAGCACTTGTTTGTTGGCTACTTTTTGAGTCCAGCTAATTGTGTCCATCTGCCGCCACGCCAATACCACATCTCAAATGCTTCCAAACGATCTTTATCACGTTGTGTAGTGGTCCAAGTTTCACTATCGTATAAAGCTATACTCCAGAACAAGGCGATTTCTGTAGTTTTCAAGGGTCATATAGCTGGAGTGAACAAGATACGCTAAGCAATATCACTGATAATTACACTATAGAGACAACCTGTTAAATTAGCCCTAAAATCGGCTATGTGTATGCTAGGTGCTCAAATTATGACTTCTTCTAACTCCTTAATATTTTCCGAATTTGATTTCGATCAACCCTAATGAATAGGTATATTGAAACAAGATTTCAATCCTTAAATTTATTTGGAAGTACTTTGAGTTATATTTTCTGTTCAATCATTTAAGTTTTCACATTAAACAAATTACCACAACTTCTGTATCGAATGAAATTAATTTATTTGGGACTTTGTTATTATTCCAAAGTCTTTGTTAATAAATTCTGAAAATTCAAATATTAATTACCTATATCAAGACAGTACTCGTGTAGCAAAAGTCAGGAACTTCTTATTACATTAACAATGTAGACTTTATATAATTTTAGATATAAAAATAATTAAAAGGTTAAACGCACGAATAATTAGTTACTCCGCGCGACATGTTTTCGGGAGCCTCTTCTTCTCAGTCGGTACACTCTTGTCAGAGTGGTTGTGGTCATCATTGTGGATCACGATGAGTCGCGGACTGCAGCTTTCCGGGTACACTCGTTAACTGAGCACTTAGTTGCGGCCTTAACCTGATCCGTCCATCTCATGGGTGATTTCCCTCGTGACCTAGTACCGTCAACTTTTCTCTGCACTACGAGACGCTCTATGGAATCATTACCACGACGAGATACATGGCCGAAGAAGGTCAGAATCCGTGACTCTACGGTGGCTGACAGTCGCTGTCTAATGCCGAGTTATTTTAATATGGAGTCATTTGTTGTTAAAAAACGTTACCAGACTCTTAAATGTCCAAATTTTCGCCGTAGCCTAATATGGATGCCCATACCAAAATGTAGCTTCTCACCCTATTCAGAATCGAACAATCATTTGTACCCCTGTAATATCTTCTTTGTCCCCAGCGCCCACACCGTCCCCTCCAACGTTGAAGCCGGAGCACAATGAGCTAACAGTCACGTTCCCACCGCTGGACGACCTCTACCACACTCCTGAGAAACATTTCGCCACTGACAACAACACGGTTGTGACGTCACAAATTGGTTCCACGGCACTGTTGCCGTGCGTCATTAGGAATATTGGTGATGGAATTGTAAGTATTATTTATTTATCAATTTTATCATACATGCTGATTCATTAGGTATCTTACAGTTCTACTAAATACATGATAATAGCACCTATTTTATCTTTATACAGGATGTTCTAATACCGTCACACCACCAAATGTTCGTAACCAATAACTATGATGAAAAACTCTTTTTTGTCTCTCGTTTTGTGACAAAGTAAAAATTGCTCAGTATAAATTATGATATAATATATAGAATGTGTGAGAGGTTATTAATTTTAAATAAGATAATTTTAGATAGGGGAGGTACTCGAAAAAGGCCACTGAGCTAGACTGCGGACAGACAGACGGACCGACGGACATGGCGAAACTATAAGAGATCCAAGTGATGCACATGATGGTAAATTTTTTGTCGAATTAGGGTATCACTGTTAAGGTATTTTAAAATTATATAAAGGTTTGAAGTAGGAAATTTTCTTTCAGTGAACCGAATTCGATATCAATTGTCAAACTCTTAAAAAGTGTATCAACCCTTTCAACGATTATTGGTTTGACATAAGTGCCTCTTGTTATAATTTTGAGATAGGTTGATTTAAATTGTAATTTTTATATTTGCTGCTACGCAAAAGCTGCACTGCGTCTGCCCGTTCAATATTTATTTTCAATAGGTTTTTTATCTTTTATGAAAATATGGAAATAAAACAAGGAAACGCCATACAAAATTACCTTTCAAAAACGGCCTTCTGTCATATCTAAACTAACCCGCTATGTAAATTGATCCGTCAATTTATTCGGACGATAAAATTATTGATTGACTATTCCATGTTTATTATATGGTTGCAGAATGCCTTCAACGGCTGTAGAAAGACATTACGTTTTTTTTTTAAATCATTAAGACATTGGTAGGGTAAGAAAATAGGAAACTTTACTAAAGCAGCTGTTCAGTTAGGGTATGAGGGCTACCACGGGGAGATTAATTTTCAGAAAAGTCTAAAGCTATTTTAATAGCACTGGTTTGAATATAAAAATATTCGTTGAACATACAAAGTCGAATTCGAAAAACGTAACATAATAACACTGAAATGAGAACATCGTTAACATTTACGATTTCAGCATACTCAATGTAAAAATCTGTAAAACATTGAGATCCATTAAAATAGTAAATGTTACTTGTAAAATAGCAGTCTGATGGTATGAAGCATTAAAGTAATTTAAATAAATTAGACACAACTAATTAGATAACATTAGGTATCATCTTTGCAGTACAGAACGGGGCTGCCGGCTGGCTTGGATATAATAAGCTAATTTTCCGCACAAATTTAATTATACCGGAACCCCAATAAACAGTCGATTCTGCAAAAATTAAGCAATTCGCAAACTCATAATATGGTAATTATATACGCCGAGCGAAAGAAGCGGGAAATACGAGGTAAATAATAATTCCAACCGACATTAATGAAAGTCTTTTGTTTCTTTAATACTTAAAACTCTGGAAGGTTACATTTTACGGTGAAGATTTTAGGAAATATTGTCTTGCTGTGAGTCCGTTATAACAGTCGCCCAACTTATAATTATAGAAACGAAGAAAAAGGAATGTCTGTACAAGCATTCGTTATTTTTAGCTTTCGTCTCACTAAGTAAATGGTACAAATATTTGCGGTATAAATTGAAAATAAACAAGCCTGATTATTTTTATGAAAAACTTTGATTGGCAGGTTGTGATATTTTGCCGAATCAATACCATAAAATTGTATTAAAAATATACAAAACACTAAAATAAAGATTTGTATGTATGTTAATACCTTTACTTCCCAATTAACTCAATAACAAAAGTCATGAGAGATGATGATGAGATTTTTACCAATGAACAAGATTCACTTGATATTATATCTGACTTTGCCTTGGTATTCATTACGATAAAGATGAAACCATTACACGTGGCAGTCAACTCAGCGAATTTTTATTTACTAATTACTTTACTAAAATGAGTACAAACTAGCGTTTAGCCCATACACATTAATCCCACTTAACAGGGTAAATAAACGCAGCTCGTTACGAACGTATTAAGCGAGTCATTAATTAGTAAGGTAGGCCGCTGAAATGGTCGTCGTGTTAGGATTGCTTTATGTGGCGAACTAATGATTTATTTCCTGGCGTCCATTCTTCTTTTAACGATAAGCAAAAAAGTGTAAACGTGCTTGATATAAAAGCATGTCGTAGTAATTCATCAGGTGAAATAGAAGTGTTTCAGTAAAGGACTGAGTATCTAAGAAGTAACAAAGAACTTATTACATTAGAAGTTTTCCAATATTTTTGCCGTTATAACACGACTCTGTACTGTAAATGAAATATAAGTTCTTGAGTTGAAATAGATTTATTAGTTAGCTAACCTTTGATCTCAAATGTAGCTGTTCTTTAATTATGCATCCTATTATTTAACTCTCAAATTTAATCGTCAATTAATTTGCTCGCCATTGTAATTCGAATTCAATGGCACCTGATCTGAGTTCATTAAAGAAGGCACTGAGCTATGTAACGGACATAATTATCACTGTCTTCGGCTTTGTAGTTTTTAGATCTAATATATTATAATATCCCTTTTCGTCGTTTGCTGAATTGTCATCGTCATCATCATCATATCAGCCGAAAGACGTCCACTGCTGAAATAGCCCTTCCCCAAAGATGCTTCCCCAGCGGACTCCCGTGACGTTCACCAGGCCATCAGTCCACCTTGTTATTGTTGTACCCATAGGAAAAGCGTAAATATTTCTATCAGTGTGCAGACTAAGGGCCTATTACACCATCCTCGGATAAAATATATCCGTCATTTAAATGTTGGCCATCCTTTTCGTTTACATGCCTGGGAAAAAGGAAAACGATGTTTATCTCTGAAACTTTTCCAATGCAGTATTTGTACCTACACATAATGCGCACACTTTGATTTACGCAATTTAAAATTATATAATAATTGTATTTCTTCATAGGTATACTAAGGTTTATAATACAATGGTATTATAAACCTTAGTATTTATTGCTTACTTTTTATTTTATCTTTTTGTAATGCAATAGTAATAGGTGTTTTAATTTTGAAACAAAGTCATTCTTTTTGTTTTGAAATATGAGTTGAAGAGTGTGAAAGATGAGTTGAGAGAGAATAGCAAATAACTGAGTTGTCCAACTTGTAGGACTTAAAATTGTATTCTTTGAAGTGTAATTTATTATAACCAATCAATACACAAATATACTCCAACTAAATTAATTTGATACACTATTTTGTTCGCAGATATCATGGATAAGGAGAAAAGACTATCATCTACTGACAGTGGGTCTAACCACATACAGCTCTGATCAAAGGTTTCAAGCTATACATCTGCAGCATTCAGAAGTAAGATAATTCATTAAAATTATTGTTATGAAGCATATAGGTATACTTAGTAATACTTCTGAACTATAAATAAAAAAATATTATATGTAGACCCCAAATAATTACATTATTAACCCAGATAAGCCTGAAACCAAAAAATGTGACCCCCGAATTTTTTACGAGAATGTGATTAGTTGTCAATAAAACTCTACAATTATCAAAAAAAAATCAAAATCGGTGTTATAACACCTGGTCGGCGTAAGTGGGTTAATGATAACATTGATAACACGCAAACAGACGTAGGTCGGAGGTACTGCAAGCCTGGACAAAATTCCATTCTGCAATCGCATTCGATAAGCGATAAGTCACGGGACCATAATAATGTATGGAAATGGTCACTTGACTTTTCGTACGAATCCGTCATTCTCATACGTATATTAGGTACTTCGCTTATCACATACTCGTACGATTGCAGAGTGGCTTCTTGGCTACGTCTGTTGGGTCGAATCGAAACCTAGTGAAAATATCTTAGACAAAATAGACTGGCTCACTATCGCGAACTTCGAAATTCATATATTTTTCTCTGTTACTACGACCAAGAAATCATTACAACGACAGAGACAAATACTCGAAATTTGATGATTTCGGAGACTTGGCGACGTCGGCCGATAACTCAATAAATAGGTACAAACAGCAACACAGCTAGGTATACACTTCAGAAATTGGAAATATTGCATGAAAGAGAATCACACTTACAGTCACGTGTCAGTTACATAGGAATGTTGAGCCACTTGGCAAAGGATGCAATTTGGTCGTGTAATATTATGGGTTCGGTATTTTTCGTTAGTAGGCACGATCGCGACATTTCCGATGGTCCCCGATGATATGTCATCGCATCTTTGTTGCGTCAAAATTTCAGTATTTGAAAACTAGTTGACAACTTGACATAATAAAAATTCCTTCGTCTACGAAAATTAAGAATTAGCTATCGGCCATGATTAGACGCTAGATGTCGTTGTTCCTTGTGGAAACTGGATAACGACAGTTCTTCATAGATTTGTCTAAAACCGTTTAGTAACTTAATCACGGTTTCTTCAAATCGGATTTCATGATTCATGATTTATCTGACGAGGCAAGGTATTTTTAGGCGAGGTATTTTTCCAAATCAAGATATTTTTACAAATAGCCATGTTATCGGGCAATTTTAAATTATTTTTTTCATTGACAGAGACAAATGCTATTGCTGTCTTTATTATAATTCATCACATCTCTTATTTGACGTTAGTTGAATACTTATGTAACCTTTGTGGAAATATGGTAGATAGACGTTTGACAGTCTACCTATAATCCTTTAATCTGTCAGTAGCCATACAAATGTTTAATAGAGACTTGATAATTTCTGGCTGAAATTCTAACTTTGAAAAAATATCTGACAGTGACAGCCGTTGAAAGGAAAATGATCGAAAATTTCTACATAGCAGCTTAGCAGTCAAATTACCGGCTCTGAAGTTAGATTGATGTCTCCAGGACTAAAGCGGATGTTATATATTATAACGTAACTATAGTAACGTCAGCTTCCGGAAAAATCGTGATCAAGCATTGGTTAAACGTTTTTGTTATTACGTAACCATGGTAATATCACCTTCTGAAGAAACCGCGAGCGATCATTGGTTAACCGTAGCAATGCCTGCCCCATTGGTCAGCAGAGTTCGGCCGAAGTCGTGATACTAGTCTCATAAGATTTCGGAACCCGATTTGTATTATTCGACCAAGTTGCGAACAGTGCGAACGATCAACATTCCCGTGTATTATTTAATTAGAAGTTGACATAATATAACTATATTTATCTCTTTCATTTTCTCTCTGCTCTGTCTTTAATGGTCCGTTAGGAGTGTTGCTGTTTGTACATGAGTGCTTACTTAATTTATGGATAGATTTCATCATCATAAATTTAAGAGTCAAACTCTTGTCGGCGTAACTGATGAATGTAGCTGTCTCCATCTAACTCTGTCTAAAGCCGCCTCCTTGACTTCCTTGTACGACACAACGTCTACTTTCTCTTTTATTTAAACGATATAAATTATATTTAAATATGTATTGTTTGCTGCAGGATTGGACACTAAAAGTGAAATTCGTCCAAAGTCGCGATGCGGGCATTTACGAATGCCAAGTCTCGTCTCATCCGCCCACCAGTATATTTCTACGTCTAGATGTTGTTGGTAAGTTATACATAACTGAATATACAGTATATAACTATATAGGTACAACATTTAGATTTTTTTTGTTTCAATGCATTATTATAGACTGTTCACAAAAATAATGTAAAAGCTAGATTATTTGTGTGAGGCGTAACCAAGATGCCATTCTGTTTAAGTGAAAAATGATGAATGTAATGAGAATGACAGATTCGAACGAAAAGTCACACAACCATTTCCATACATTATGGTCACGTGATTGTTTGTTCTAATCTGTCATTTATTACCTAATCTCCAAACTGGAGTTCGAGGCCAAAGAAACTACGACAGATGCGTTACTGTTAAATCTGTCAAAGTCTCTTATGTCATTGTCAAATAAAGTTTTCAGGTTTCACCAGTGCTCGAATGCTTTTTGTTGCTCCGTGGTGATTTCTGCCTTGTTATGTTTTTATTTTTTGATTACTTCAATCTGTTGTTATTTTTCTTGACTCGTTAAATTTGTGTGTTCTAGCCTTTGAAACGTAGGCTCCTATCAACTTTTTTAAGTTCTTAACAATATTTTTTTTGTAATATCAATGTTACCTTAGAGAAAAGAAAAGTGCTTTTAAGAAAATCCTAGTTGTTACAGCCATATTTAACAAAAACGTGTACAAATATTACAGGGGTATGTAATGTTTTTATTAGGCATTATTTTAAATAAATTATTGAAATGACTAAAAGGTTGGTGAAACCTGAAATCTTTATTTGACAATGACATAAGAGACTTTGACAGATTTGACAGTAACGCATATGTCGTAGTTTCTTTGTCCTCGAACTCCAGTTTGGAGATTAGATATTTACTCTACTTCTCAGAAAATTGACAGACAGGTCTTTATTTTCAGCGAGAATTATTTGTTTCGTTCTCAGTAAAGGAATAGCATTCCCAAATTTTACGTCACGTAATTTATAAATGTACTTCCTTGTCGCATAATACGTTTTTCCCGTAGCATTGTGAAAGAGTTCCGTAAAATAAAACAATTATATAGTTCAGTACTCGTATTTATTTTTGTTTTTTTTTTCTAAATTATGTCTTCATCATGTCATGGGGGAGATTTAGTCTAAGAACTTCGTCATTGACGTAATGATTATTAATTACACTGAATCTTGTTATGCAGGGACACTACCCACATCCTTTAATCTTGGTATATAATATTAACTATGTACGCATGGAAAATCTAAACAGCAAAAAACAACAATAGTGTCGTTCAATACGATAGCATCATGCGGGCGGCTGGACAGAGACCTCTCACAAAAACTGCTTTTGAATGTCAAAGGAAACACAAAAAATTTACAACCACAAAGAAACCCTTATTTATTTAAGCATATTCGTCCCTTCATGATCTGCCACAACGGGTTAAAATGTCAAAACCGTGAAACATTAAAATTCCATTTATAATTTACTTTGTACACTTGGCTCTTTATTTTCGAATGTTTATCCTGTAGCCTAAGGCGGTCGGTCTTCAGGTCGCGCCGAAAATGAAGTCACGTTTTGCATTTTTGATGCCCTACCCCGGTGTCCGCTTATTTTAAGTTAGATTTCCGCACGCGGTGTGACAACTAAGTTGATTTCCCTTTTCTGGTCGCCGTAAAGGAAATTAACAGTATCACATAAAGGGTTGAATATGGCACCTACATAATATGAAAGTGTCCCAGGAGTATAAGTACAGTGGAATCGTAAAATCAGTACATAATAAATATACTGAAAAAACCAATTCATGAAATGTTGGGTAGGTACACGTCTTCCAACGAAATAGTCAAAAGAGAGACGTGTTTTGAGCGGAGAAACTATAAAAAAATTAAATGTTAAATGCTATTTCGAGTGAACCTGGGTAAACAAAATCACGAAAACAAACGCCTTATTCAAATTATTAGTTAGCTAATTAATTATTTTAAACATTCCACCTGTATCATCTTCAGTCTCATATAAGTCTTTGATGTATGACATAGTTATTACCCATAGTTACTCGTAATGTCAACGGCACTATTCAACGGAGTCGTGGCAAATAAAGTATGATATAGGTATTCTAAATATAAGTATGCTTAATGAAATTGTCCCGGAGGAAATTGATTTCATCCCTATTATATTCTAATAGTGATTAGCCAAAATATCACACGTCATAATCGGATTATGCGCTAACGTAATCATATCAGTTTCAACATCTAAATTAATTGCAAATCTATAATTGGGATAGATACCCATTAATTAAATAAGCATATATGAATTTAGAATTTTGATAGGTGTTAATTGGTTTAGCGCCAATTTTGTTTAAAAAAATATTTTCGTACAATTTAGGAATTTTTCAAAGAAACCTGTTAATGTTAATCTACACGTAAATTATATAACTAAACTATCCTTTAAAGATGATAATATTTACCTCTTATTAATAAACGCCTCTTAACTTAGCAAGCCACTAAGTATTAGCTGTCCCTTTCGGTCTTATCGAAATTTCTATAAGATATGTGATAAAGGGGTACGTACATAATCTACTCTCCATCCTCTAATTTCAGTATTTTCAGTAGTTAAAAGATTATTGGTTTCTCGGTGTGTGGAGTAATGTACTAGTAAATCGGTTCTACTTCGACATAAAGGTCCTTACTTAAAAAATGTTTCAAATATGAAGGATCCTTAGCGCTATACAAATATAGGTAACTCTTATTTTATCGGTGTTTAAGCAATTCAAAACTGGAAAACACCAATCATAGGGTATTGTAAATATTTTAAAGAATTTAGTTCCTGAACTCAGAATCAGGATGCACAAGGTTATGCTAACGTCGACAGTATAAGAGTAAAATACGAGAAGGAGAGAGAAGGTAGTCAAAGAAATCAAAAGAGTTGGAATATTTATTGTATTTTAACATTCGTCTCTCAAGAGCTTTAAATGGAGCCGAATATTCTATTTTGTGTATTAATGTTTTAATGTAGTTAGGTAACTATAACTGCGCACCAGCTAGGAAATGGAAGTTCAATTCACTGATTTTATTTAACTTTATGTTTTATCCCAGAAAATTTCTTGCTAAACTCATTGCAGATATTTTCAGTACGTTGGAAATCTAAATAATTGTATTGTTTGTTATTCCGTACAATACGGTTCTCTTTTAAAAATGCTAAAATATTTCATTCGGAAATGTAATATAAATGTTTAAAAAAAGAGCAAACGAGGAGAAACCATACAAAATGTTACGAGATTTACTAAAGTCTAGAAATTATTGCAGAGGCACGCGCTCAGATTTCGGGCCCCACGGAGAAGTATCTCAAGCCAGGTTCAACATTGCGTCTCCAATGCGCCATCGTGCAAACAACGGAGGCGCCAGCTTTTGTATTCTGGTAAGATCCTTGCCTATTTATATCAAGACTTAGCCAATATTAATAATAATATTTTAACCTATACATATTAATGTCCCACTGCTGGGCACAGGCCTCATATATGAGAAGGATTGGGCTATAGTCCCCACGCTGGCCCTAAGCGGGTTGGGATCTTCACATACACCTTTGAATTTCTTCGCGGATGTATGCAGGTTTCCTCACGATGTTTTCCTTCACCGAAAGCTAATGGTAAATATCATCTGATATTCCGTACATAAGTTTCGGAAAAACTAATTGGTACGAGCCAGGATTTGAGCCCACGACCTCCGGATTGAAAGTCTAACGTCTAAACCACTGAGCCACCACCGCTTCTTCTTCACCAGCCAATATTATAATCGTTTATTGATAGAAAAGCTAAAAATGTAGAGGAATGAAGTAAGCTAGAATCTTGCTCATTTCTTAATCTCTAATCCATAAAACATACAAAAACGATAATGCATAAAATAAAAATAATAATAATAATATTTTAGCCTATATAATTTCCCACTGCTGGGCACAGGCCTCCTCTCATATATGAGAGGGATTGGGCTATAGTCCCCACGCTGGCCCTAAGCGGGTTGGGAACTTCACATACACCTTTGAATTTCTTCGCGGATGTATGCAGGTTTCCTCACGATGTTTTCCTTCACCGAAAGCTAATGGTAAATATCATCTGATATTCCGTACATAAGTTTTGGAAAAACTCATTGGTACGAGCCAGGATTTGAACCCACGACCTCCGGATGGAAAGTCAAACGTCTAAACCACTGAGCCACCACCGCTTCCTTACAAAAAATAGCTGTAAATAAAGTTCAAAATCAAAGCGGCCATTTATGGCTTGGATGCATTAGAGAGATAAATGATTAACATTGATTTTTGTTTCGATGTGACTGCAAGTTGGCTTAGTCTTCAGCGAAATCAGAAAATGATCCAATTGATACGTAATAAGCTGCATGCCTTGACCTGTCTAGACGATCGAACTTTGCTCGTATAAGCGAAGCTCGTCTAAGGCCATGTTAGATCGTTTATTAGAATTATGGGTTTATTAGAATAAACCCCTTCAAAACTACTTCCATCTAAATCTATGGCCGTACTGAAAAACGTCGTACGATACACGCGCGAAAAAAATTCATAACTCGTATCGATTTAAAACAATCCCTTCTGTCATGTTTTAATTTACATCGTATCGATACGATACGATACGATATCGTTTTAACAAAGTATCAATCGATATAAAAATTACATAAATAAAATCTGTAATTCCATCATCTCTTATTATAATTTTTTTCTTAGTTAAGTTTTTTGCAAAATATTCACCGAATCCAAATCAAATGCTAGTTTTTATTTTTCTGAAGAACCCTTGAAACTCAAAAGCTTCAACAAATTTGTTATTTGTACGTTCAACTCTTTGATCTTTTAGTAAAAAAAATTGTTATTTTATTGAAAACGAATACGGCTTTATCAAAAAAGCGTTAACATAGCACTTTCAATTATTATTGAAATAATTTTGATTTATGTATGTAGTAGTATAAAGTCATGTGGTTTAGGCACACAATTCAAATTCGGTTTAGGTACCTGCGACATTAATTTCTGTTTCTGAAATATTAGTTTCAGAACTATTAATTTCTCTATGTAATCAAGATCACGATATGTAATTATGTCGACGTGTACACACTGCGTAAGTAATGAATTGAAGGGTTCAAACTGTCGCTTGTGTAAATAGCTTTGCATTGGAGGTAGAACAGAACTTACAAATGTGGATTGGATTTATTTTCTGTTTAAAAAAAAGATTTGTGTTTATTAGTTCTTGTAGAATACACTGCAAGGAAAGTTAAATATCATGAATTATAAAATCAAATTAACATTTTTGAAGATGGAAGAGCAGTGAACTTAATACCGTCACAGCAGTAGTCAGCAGATTTTTCATTATTACTGATTATACGCACAAATCCATGCTAAGGGGGTAGCGTGGAATTTGGATAAAGGGTAGGTACTCATATTCAATTTTCATCAATAGTAGCATAACTTTCATGATTGGATATTACAAATATCTTTGATTTGAAGCATAGCTGCGTTTATTAGGGACAAATGTATGAAATGTTAATAGCAATTTCAGAGCTGTTAATTTGTAATGAGAATATAATTGATTCACACGATTAAATCCCCATCGACAGTAATAGTTATTATGTATTTGTGAACGCGAAACCGGCTTCAATGTCCCTTGTCATTGTCTCTCATATTGACAGGCCTCTTAATATCGACAGGCTCGAATGAAACCTCACTGGAATATTTTAATAATATTTTCAAACACGGGCTGCCAAATGCGAAGCCCTAAATCGATAACGCGCCACTTTGTAAGCAGTTCCAGGCACCTGCTCGCTATTATTCATTTTCTTAGAACTATGGAACTGTCAGATTATTTGGCCTCAGTAATTTTAGAACTTAAAGTTTACTTTAGAAATAAATTTCACTTCTCAGTAAAGAGGATTTATGCTTCGGGTCTTTATCAGTAATAGAATGGAAGAATGAAATGTAAAGATCCAAGATATTTAAATAAGTAAAACATGCCTCAAGGCTTAAATATTATCATCATTATTCTCCAAGCAATTATCTCGATATTTGCCTCGTGTCTGGTACCCTGGGATCCGTTTGGCTACTTAATTGTAATATACATGTCTTTATTCGTGTACAAGTTTAGCAATTAGTAGTGTACGTGCAATGGTATACTGCCGCTCGATTAAATTGACCGACTTATCTAAACTATGAATATATGTATACATAATAATACAGGGTGAAACATGAGTCGTGAACAGTAACACGTTTTTCTAACTCTATAAACAACTGACGATTAAAATGCCCTACAATTTACTTAAAAATCGACAAGTTATTTACTAATATATTTTTTATATTTTTTTGGGTTTATGTTTTTTGTATATTTTGGCTTTAGGATATCCAAAAGGGTTTTTAATACAAATAAATGGAATAATTTAAATTCCCTCTTCAAATTTAAATAATTAATAACGCCAATTTTGTCATTTCGTGTATAATTTAATGATATTTATTAAATTAAACGGTTGTAATATCTTAAATAGCCGTTAAAAAATAATTATAAATTTGAAAAAAGAAAAGAAAATAAATAAACATAAAAAAATGCTATTTCTAAGTAACTTGTGGGGTTCAATTGTTAGTTGTTTATAAAGTTAGAAAAGCGTATTACTGTTCACAACTCATGTATTAGGTGAATCATACTATTTTTGCATTATTAAAAAACTTTGTTCAGTGCTGCTACCTCTTTTCTTAATAAGTAGTATCTAGATGAAACCTAACCTTCCCCTAAATTTGCGTTAAATTTCTCGTTGTCGTTGTTCCACTATCAGGTAAAGGTGAGTTTAAACCAAAAGAGCATTCGCTGTTCTAGCGCCCGTTCTACGAAATCAACCAATCACGTTTTGTGTACCGATCGAATTTCGTAGAGTGGGAGGTTAGAACAGCGAATGCTCTTTTAGTTTGAACGCACCTTAAGTTATCACATTCTTGAGACCGCAAAATAGTTAGATTTTTCTAAAATAAATGTGTAAAGCATTACAAGGTAAGGTTCTAATGTAATCCACGCATAAAGAGGCAAAATACAAACACGTTACCAACGTAATAGTAATCCAAGTTCACGCATATATACTCGTAATATATAGGTATATTATATCAATAACTTTTCCATACGATCCATAAATTGTACCTATTGAACCCAGCTAAATGTAAACAATATACATTTAGCTGGGTTCAATAGGTACATCTCATTTTACATAATTGGTCCAGTTTTAAGTATTTTCTATTCGTAATTGTGTCTATGGTATCAAGGCAGGTATTAACTAACACTTGTTAATTAATTTCAAGATAGCTATAATAATTGTTCTTTTGGCAAAATAAACGGCAGTAAAGGGAACCGTAAACCAAACTGAAAAATAACTGTCATGTCATCATCATCAGCCTATGTTAGTCCACTGCTGGACGTAGGTCTCTCCTATTAACTATGCGTATAGACGCATTAGGAGGTAAATGCCCATAGTCGCCACGCTGGGCAAGCGGATTGGCGATCGCAGTATGTGTCCACTATGATGACGCTGCTGCCCATCATCAATCTTGTAGAATGGTCAGTGAGTGACACTCATGTCTGAGTGCCATGTAATTTTTATTAAAATTACCGTAAAAGTTTTAAATTGCAATCACGTTTAGCACTGTGTGAGGATTTTCGAGGATATTTAATAAAACCTAAATATTAAATGGTTTCATGAACTGTCATAAATAAAAACTTATTAATTTAGATTTGTCATCATTGCTAAAAAGTAACAACAAAACACGTAAATTGCCCCCTAGCTTGATATAATTTCTCACCAATCTGGTTACGACCACGGCAAACCGCTAGGAAAAAACATAGGCGCTCGTAAAATTATATGGACGTGAGCGCAATTATACATATAAGTTCCAATTAAATTAAAAGTTAAGTAAGTGTAAGAGTGCTTGTCGCGGACCCAACTCACATTCCCCTGAAATATAAAAGGAATGGACAGCTAACATTTATTTGACTATATGTTATTCGAGGATGATTAAATTGGTCCTCTTTGTTGCTTTTATTGTAGCGTTTTCTACAGGAGTTTTGTACCTTTTGTAGATGTAACTTGAACACTAAACAGTGAACACCTATCCTACTAGGCAACTTTCCACTGCGAGTGGAGCGGACTCATTAATGGCTCCGTTTAACTTTCACTGCTGCTGTGACTCGCAGCCGTCAACTGAATATTAGTCCTTAGCGAGCGATGAACGTGAAATAGAGCTATTAATGAGTCCGCTCCGCTCTCAGTGGAAAGTGGGCATAAATATTTACAACACCTATGGCAAGTAACAATACGTATGTACAATTCTAACTGAATCTTGGCAACGTTGCAGCTGACAGTCTTGGCAGCCAGCAACCATTGGCTTATTTCGCGTAAGAACAAAATCTCTATTTGAATGTTAAATAAAATAGCCCAAGCTTCTTAACTTTCACCTACGAACAAATAAAACATGGAAGCCGCACGCCGTACTAAATTGCCTTTCAATAACGGTCCTGAATTTTAGTTGACAAGTGTCACCCCTGTTCAATACATCACGGCAATGAATTTGAATGTCAACCTATAAAAACTTAAACCGCCATTTAAAAATAGTTTGAGCTAGCGTTAGACGTCCATGTTATAATTATATGGTCGCAGTTCACTGACATATGAAAATATACAGTGTACTTACCATGAACTGCCGCCGCGGTTTTAACGCGAACTTACTTTCTATCCATCCCGCTCGTACTCGCGTATTGGTGGTAGCGAAGCAGAAGGAAGTCCGCGTTAATAACGTGGCGGCAGCTCATGCAATTACAGTTTATGATGTCCTAGATGTATTTTAAAATTTGGATCAAAATATTTACAATAGCTTAAAAGGGGCACACCGAAAAATACCGAATGAATAAATGGGGCGATGTAATTAGGTATGGTTTAAAATATTAACCAGGAATTTAGATAGTTTTTTTTTACTTATTTGGCGCCGCTGTATTTTTAATATTCAAAATACAGCTTTTTCCGAACCGTACAACCTGCGGTTGTAAAAATTTATGGATACTGGCCTAAAAACTGATGACAACAATGTTTAATTGGAAAATAAATTTTATACTGTACAAGTTTTGTTAAAGCAGCGCCGGTCCAAGAGAAGAAAAAAAGCATAAATAACATTCATCAATACTATATTTATTTCACAGCATTACCATTCTATGAATACGTTTTGCATAAGTACATAATATAATTCCAACAAAAAAAAAACAATTTATACCTTTATTCACAAAACATTAATAGGGAATGTGTAACAAGATCAGGGTAATATCTGAGTCGGGGAGCAAGAGTGAACAGGGTACTAGGTCGGTCTAAGGTCTACGGTCACGCTGAGCAACTTTTCACTATGAAGACAAGATTAATAGTTAGTTGATACTTTTTTATTATAAATAAAAAAAATATATACCTAACATTATATACCTACATAAATGAAATCGAACTAACCTAAGCTATATTTATCTAAGATTGGCCCTTGTGGCATAGTAACGAGGATGCTGGCGACATTTCCTCGCTGTATCGTGATACTGATGCGTTGTGCGAGGAATTCGCCAGCCCTTCGGTCTTTTTACGTCAAACAGACGTTTCGCGATTACAAACAATATGCGTGCGTTGGGCCCCATTAACTTAATGGTTCTACGCCAAACGGTACAAAACCGTACCCACATCACAAGCCTTAATTGAGCTTACCGTGGAACATAGTCGATTTGTGTAAGATGTCCCAAGATATTTATTTATTTATTATGATAAGAAATAAACAAAGGTGTACTTGAAAAAAATACTTAATACTTAAAAGCAAAACAAAAATCATCATTGAGAGCTCAGCTTGATCGGATTTCGGTGTTTCAAAAACAAGTAGCAAATTGAATTAAGTATCATTAAGACTGTGGAAATATTATCCAATTTACAATGTTCAGTTCACTTTATACGTAAGTATAGATAAATTGAAATTGTCTGGCTCAAAGGAAGGCTACAAAAGGAAATATTTGGGGTATAATTTAAGACGATTTCATGGTAAATTACCCACAAGTCAATTCGAATTCACAGATAGATTAATTGAACTGTTAATTGGGATAATACTATGTCAATTGGGATCTGTCAGCTAGTATTTCAATGCCGCTTATTATCTGACACACTGTTCCTATTTGGCTTAGTTTAAGCAAATACTAGTATTATTCAATCTACCTGTTAGGCAATAGCATAACTCTGTGATAAAATAATTTATGCCAATTGTACAATTTGTTTATTTGTTTAATAGATATCATACAACATTACAGCTTACGCCAATGCGTTGTTTGACAAAGTACATTAAAAACAAAACTAAGAAAATATAATGACATACATATAATTAATTAATATCCTCGCAGAACTTCAATAAACGGGGTTTCAATGTGGATGGCTTCTCATGAAATAAGTCACAGTAAGGTAAAACAGTTAAAAGTTTGTTCAGCAAGACACGTCCGTGTGGGATTGGAGAAAATTGGTGAGCTAACGTGCGGGCCGTCCCCTCAGCAAGGAGGTGATGGTTTCGGCTGCGCAAGTATTTATCGGGAACGAATAAAGCAATGGTCCTAGTAGTTAATTCTGAGCAATCCGAATCGCCCCTAAGAATCTGACAAATAATGTAAAGTAAGTCATAAGTGCGCCTAACCTGTAGGGAGTTGAAACCTAATGTACCGAGTAAGAATTTGGTGGGGTAGAGGAAAGGGTAATATCCATATGTTTTCTTGTACAGGAAACGTAGAAAAACTTTTTGGACCTTTTCTAGGAGCAGGGCATGAGTTGCTTCATGTGGGCTCCAGATTATACAGGCGGATTCGATTTTGCTCCTAACTAATGCGGTATATAATAACTGCAGAGTTTTAGGGCTCGTAAAGTTACTTGCGTTGCGAGTGATGAAACCTAATCTTTTATAGCAGTCGGATGCAAGAGATGTGATATGTTGATTGAAAGTGAGTTTCGGATCAAAGATAACACCAAGATCTTTAATTGAGTTAACACGGGTAATTTGATTGTGGTCTAATAAATAGATATGGTGATGTGGTGTGGTAGATCGACTGAAAGTCATTACGCAGCATTTAGAGGGGTTGAAAAGTAGTTTGTTATTTATACTCCAGTGGAGAAGAGCGTCTATATCTTGTTGTAGTAGGTTGCAGTCATTGTGGTTATTTATGCAGCGTATAAGCTTAAGGTATACAATATACTCATAACCTCTTACTAAACATTTTAAATAGTTTCGAGACTACGATGATAATATATCACAACTCATAGGCTTATTTATGATGATCCCGTGATTATCGTCCATCGTGCTACGTGTCACTTTTGCACTTACTTACTTGTGAGAACGTGACGGAATCGCCAACAAAATATTAAAAAACACAGGCAAAAATGGCAAAAACACGTTTGTTGTGGGAGAACCTTACATATCTACTTTATTGTTTATACTTTAGTACTATAAAAACTATAGCCGCAACAGAAACACTTCACCTGTGAAAATGTCACCTATCATGATTCATAAGATATAGCCTGTTGGCGGACAGCTGGGGAATACTTATCCCCTTATTCATAAATGTCTCCTAACTTAGCAAACCACTAAGTATTATTTATCCCTTTGGGCCTAATTAGAGATTTTGATACTACCGAAAAGGACAGCCAATACTTAGCAGCTTGCTGTTAGGCGACGTTTATGAATAAGGGGGTTTGTCAATAGGGTCTCGATTTTACCTTTGGGCACGGAACTCTAAAAAGGAGTCTCAATAATCTTTTCATCACACCTGTTCGGTAAGTGCGCCAATGCGCTGCGACGATGCGCGCCGTAGATGCGTCATTACACCCTAGGGCTGTCAAGGATTTTCATACAACATTACGTCGCACTAGCGCGGCGCGCGCCGTGCTGAGATTTCATCCCTGATTTTGAGAAATGATTTGGACCATTTTAGAGTAGTTTTGTGAAAATATTAGTACATTGTGCATCAAGGGAGGTAAGTACGGAATTACTAACGACAGTGTTAGAAGCCCGACGCCGTTAGGCGGAGGGCTTTTATGACTCAAGTTAGTATTCCGCTTACCTACCGTGATGCATACAATGTTTTTCATCACACTTGCCGACAAAAAAATAAGTTTTAAGACATAATATTATTAAATGACGTACTGACATTTCTATTACTCCCTAGGGAATATCACTTTTCTATTACTCCCGCTACGCGTGCAAGCAATGGCGCGCTTAGACAGCAAGTGTGATGAAAATTGTTTTTCACTTCTCATGCTCTCAAAATGATATTTTAGTCCCTGCATATCGGGACTAAAACTCTTTATTAATCTCTAGGGACTAAAGTATTTTTTTATTTTATTGACTTTGGAATCCCGTAAACAGCCACACTCACGGTGTTCAAGAATAAAGGATAATTGCCATTTTCAGTGCTTGTGTATGGACCACTTATGTGCATGCCGTGGATACAACCTCTAAACTTTTTTTTAATTGACGTTGGAAACCTCTAAACAGCCATTTCTGGAGTTTATGATTTATGAACGAACGATTATTGCCATTGGAAACAATCTTGCAAAAATATTAAGGAAAATCGATTTATTTTCTTGATATACATGTATATTTAATACATGTATATGATTTAGTTTAAATCCAATTTATTATAGGTGAAAAACTTAATAAAGTCATCTGTTGTATGTGTGAGTGACGTGTTCGAATAGGCATTTGTTTTGTTTGTGTTACTAATTTCAAATATGTGTTCTCTATTCGAATACGTCACTCACACGTACAACAGGTGACTTTCTTAAGTTTTTCACCTATACTTATGTTTTAAACAATTAGCTTCAAAATAGTTTTATAGTTAGTTCCAATTCGTTGGCTAAATATGCAAGTATTTAAAGCGTCATATTTCGAAAAAGGAATACAGATAAAAACTAAAATGCGGAACGAATTAGATTGCTTATTTTTTGTGTTTTTGCCTATAAGTAATATTATTCAAATCGTATAATTTACGATGTTACGTTACGTCATCCGATAAAGAAGTATTAACGCCTTACTCCAGAATGGAGAAGAATGCAAAAGAGGTGGTGCAAAATATTTTGTCGCCGAAATCCAATATAATATATTCAAAAGCGTATCAAACTTTTATGGATTGGGAAACTGGAAAGCAAATCAGGTACCTACATAATTTTATGGAAGGCGTATTTCTGACAATTTTGATAGAAAATATAAGAAATATCAACCGGCATCACTTTGGAGCATAATTATATTCCATGCTTAAAACCACACTGCAACTAAACCATATAATATTTTCTTCGGGTTCGTGGTCTGCGGATGACCACCCGCAGACCACGAACCCTGTAAAGTGTTCGAAACGTCGGAATGAAGTTAAAACTAATTAATACAGGTACGCGAGTTTATCCGTTGTCATCTTTGAGTATTTAGACGGGAGATGTTGTAAACGGGCGACCCCCTCCGGCAAAGTACATTGGCCAGCTGGCCAGCTTCGTTATATAAAACTACTTGAAGTCACATCACCGCCATTTTGCATTGATCCGTGTCGCGTGACGTTTCTCCCTAAAAATGGTGAATTGTGCTGTATTGTCCTGTAAAAAACGATCCGGAAGCTCAAATTTGCAGCAAGATCGTGTTTCTTATCATAAGTAAGTATTTTTACTAACCATTAAATGTGTATTGAAGTATAATCGCAATTACAGAAAAAATCGTTTGCGATACGTAAACGACAGAAAAATGTAAACAATGAATACAGTGGTACGGGGGCATATCGGCTTTAGAGATGTGACAAAGTGACTCAACATTTGAATCATCGTTCAATCATTCATTCAATCACTACAGTTTTTACAAATAGGCTACTTGACCCATTTTTAAAGTTTGTCGTGTATGTTTGTAATGTATAATTAATCAATATCAGATTAACGGAAAAAAATATAAATATATTTTTTCACGAAATTATAACTTAAAATTTAAACTTTCGTTACCGCGCGAAAACGATACTAGCCATGTTAATGCTTAGATTATCTGTGGTGTGACGTCACTCAAACCGAAAACAAACATTTGACATGTCACTTATGTTATGTCAATGACACAGCAAAGCTACATGCCTACATGTCCATGGCGAACTTCACTCGTATAAGATTCGACATGATGATGATGACTTCAATCCCAGTTGGGACGGTGACAAATGTATTGTTACTGCTAAGATGGGTAGTTAGATTTAATTATTGAGTGTAATTTACATAATTGTATGAATACCTATATTTCTAATGAGAGGATTTTAATAAAATATGAATATAATTATATAATAGGTGACTTTTATTACTTGAGTCTGGCAAACCTACCTACTCGGCAACAGAATAGAAGAGGCAATCATCAACTTAATACATGAGTAACCCGGTTTAATAATATTTTGATATGAAGATAGAATCTACAGATAATTATAAAGTAATTTAGCGCAGATTTTACTAATATGGTTTTCCGAACTAATATTTAATTCAACTGAATTCACATTTATAATTTTTATTAGTAATAGTATTTTAGACAATCATTCATTCATCAGTCAGTCAGTGACTTCATGACTCATTCATTCAGGTGTGTCGCATCACTATTTCTTTCGTATCATGTTCGTATGTGTGCTGCTTGGTTACGTGAAAACTTTTTCTGTGTGCGTGTAGTTACTATTGTGTGCATTTATGTCGAAGTGTGGGTTTATCGCAACAGTCAAAACTGTGTCTGTTGAGTTACTTATCTTGTAGTGGTGTGCTGTACGTGTTTACCTCGTCCCCCGCTAAAATTGGTGAAAAAAATTATTCGAAGACTTTACGTTATCACACCTCCCGTCTAAATACTCAAAGGTTGTCATAGTTTTATTTCATGTAAACCATATAACTTGAAAAAGTTTGCGAACTTATCGTGTTTATTAAAGAGATGATCAAGTGGCCATGTTCCGAAGAAATCGAAAGTTTTGACATCGCAGAACATTTTTTTTTGTTTTTCTTACTTTTTGTTCTTTCTGTTAATACATACTAAGAATATGTAGAACGTAGTTTTATTCCTCGCATTCTAAGTGAAAAGTAGAGTGTTTAATTCGGGACTAAACAGTCATAATGACACTCGAATTTCATCCACCCGAGCGTATCTCGTGTCATAATGGCC
Source organism: Thaumatotibia leucotreta (assembly GCA_025490895.1). Classification (NCBI taxonomy): domain Eukaryota; kingdom Metazoa; phylum Arthropoda; class Insecta; order Lepidoptera; family Tortricidae; genus Thaumatotibia; species Thaumatotibia leucotreta. The sequence continues at coordinate 113,714 of JALPQI010001530.1, forward strand.
TGTTTTTTACTTTTTGTGCCACGGGTGGTACAAAAATTATGAACTCGTGTGAAGTAAGGCCCGCGCCTTCGGCTTGGGCTTTCCTTTCACACTCGTTCACAAATTGCTATTTACCGCCCTTAATACACAATGTACTATTATTGCCTACAGGTACCACAACAGCCGTATGATAAACTACGATGCCGAGCGCGGCATCAACGTGACCACGGATGCTGCGCAGCGCGTCTCAGACCTGCTCATACCAGCGGCGTCTGCGCAGCACGCCGGCAATTACACCTGCGTGCCCAACAACGCCGTTCCCGCTAGTATATACGTCCACATATTCAATGGTAAGCTCGGTTTCTTTCTAACGGCTGCCAAATAATCAATGTATGTATGTATATACTTCTCATATATTTTTTAAACGTGTCAAACGTTTAAAAAATATATGAGAAGTTTTTTGTTTATTTTAAAAGTTACTCATCCGACTAGTCTGTACTTTGCTTTAGCTTTTCAATTGTAATACCTATTTTTTTTTTATTAGCCCTGTTTAGTGATCCACTGCTGGGCAAAGGCCTCCCCTCTTTTCCTCCATTCGGGCCGGTCGTCACATTTCTCCCGCCAATTTGGATAGAACGCGTCCAGGTCGTCCCGCCATCTCTTTCTGGGTCTGCCAATGCCCCGGCCAGCACCATCGAAGGTTTCCCGTGGCCCACCTTGCTGGGTGCATACGGCAAACAATCAACCATGCCCGGCCCAGTCCCACTTAAGCTTAGCGGTCTTGACACCTACATCTACAATTCCAGTTCTGGACTGGAACGCAGTTCCGTGTTTCTGATTCGATCAGTTCTATGAACACCAAGTATGCTGCGCTCCATCACCCTCTGGCAAACCTTGAGTTTTGACTTAAGAGCTTCAGTTAATGACCAGGTTTGTGCGCTGTAGGTAATACCTAATCTACTTCATTCTTTTTGAATAATTAAAAATATTAGATACTGTAAGTACAATACTGTAAGTTAATATTTACCATTAGTATACGCTACTGCGCCTAATCGTAATGTATTTAACTGGAAATACATTATTTACGTGATTATCTGTGACGATTACTTACCCAAAGGTTAATTGCTATATTTTACTGAGGTGTACAATAAAAGGCCTGTACATATCTGCAGTATTGTAATTTAAAATACTAGGTTCTATTTTGCTGTCATGTTTTTCAGAAATATAAGGTACGTTGTCAACAGGGAAACCTTAGAATATATTTACAGATCCGTCAAGGAGAAATTCCTTTTCGATATGCATCCAGGCATTCATACGGAGCTCGTTTGGGCAGCTGCTACCGTATGACTTCAGTGCGATTTTGTTCAGGTAGGAAATATCGAAAAAGTATTTCTTAACACGTTTTTATTTACGAAAATAGATGTCTGAACAGTGAGTTTAAAATAATTGGTAACTTAAATTACGTTTGTATGTGGAATTGCCTTAATAAATTACCAACTACACTAAATAATTAAACTTAAAAAATCTGCTTACCTTCATTTAACCCCAAATATTCGCCTAAATTAGTTAAGGTACGTTATAGGCGTTTTAGTAAAATGCCTATCTATAACGTACCTTAAGTACCTAATCGGAAATTACATGTACGATCGCATTTGTAATTTTAATTCGTAATAGTTTCATTCGTTTTATTTTCCAGCATCCTTCCGCAAATGTAACACCCAAAAAAACCGTTCCACCCTAATCCGCAATCTCATAACTTCCGAATCAATTTTAGAATTTCTATCGTATTTAACACAGTTAAGCTTTTAAGGATTCGGGCTTGTAATTTCCTGAGAAACTCTGGGAAATGTTCGGAAATAAGACAAGAATTAATAGATTAAGATTAGAAACCCTGAATAGAAGTAGCGAATGTGTATTTTTCTTTCGTCATAAATCTAGAGTGAATAGATACGAAAAATTTGTGAAATAAGATATCATATGAAATCCCTATTTTCCTTACTTATTTTTCGTTTTCGCTTTATGTTAGCGCTGAATTCCTGAAGCTTAGTGAAGTTGTTGGAAGTGGATGGTTCCTTAGATATTGTCACTGCAGTAAATTCGTTTTTAGGCACTAACTGCGATGAACAAGCACTCAGTAGCAGTGATTAAGTAGTAAGTTTTTTCTTCGCGGGCGACTGAATTATTTTACAAAATGTATTCACTGGCAGTGTGAACACCCAACAATGAACTATATCTATGAAATACATATAGTTATTCGTCACTTTTAATAACACGAGATCTATTATATTATATAGGTATTAATATATTTTCTTGGTTTCTTAGGCGAGAAAATAGTCGATAGCCCATGGTGAGGTAATTGTGGTATACATGATAGTAAGCTACTACACCGTAGCCTATAGATTATAGATGCCTGGAATTCCAGGGATAGATACTATTACTCTTTCATAATGTCATCATCATCATCATCATCAGCCAATTGACGTCCCCTGCTGGACATAGGCCTCCCCCAGATAGTTCCACAAAGATCGGTCGTGAGCTTTCCGCATCCATTGGACACCCGCAACCTTTACCAGGTCGTCGCTCCTTTCATAATGTAGCTCTACATTTTGAAAGGATCGGCAGCACGCAAGTAGATAATACCCCTAGAGCTCCAGGTATCCATAAGCTACGGTAGTTGCTTACTATCAGGTATATGATGCTGTCGTGATAAAATAAGTATACATATGAATAACTTCTGTTCATATTCATTCATTCGTAACATCGAGGTAAGGTGAATTGGTGTAAGCAATAAGGGCCTACGCTAAAGGCCTGGCTACGACATTGGTCTATGGCGACCGGCTTAGCGGAAAACCATACGTGCGAGAGCGAGTTCCCATATCGGCATCTCGCTCGGCTCCAATTTATAGATTCGCTCGCCGCTGGTCGCCTTAGACCAATTTCATGGCCAGGCCCCTATACCACATAACTTTACAAGCGTACAATTCTACAAAATTGTCAACTTTTTGTACGGGAATTTATACAATTTTTGTAAAGTTTTGTGGTATAGACCACAGGCCTTACCTGGTGCGGACGACACGGCTCAGTATTAAAATCCGTCGCATGCGCCCGCACCAGTTGGGTGAAGATACATTTATCAGCATGCATACGCATTTTATCTATAGAAAATGTCAGTTTAGTTTAGGACCGCGTCCAGCTTTCCGCACGCGTACGCATGCTTACACGTTTCATACTAAACGGCCAATTTTTTTAGACAAAACTGATAAATGTGTACAAATAAATGTGTCTTGTGTAAGCGCCGTTCATACAATTTCTTGTTAGACGAGCGTCCGTTCCGGGTACCCCGCGTCCGCTAGCGGAGGCCTTAAACTGTAGTCTTGTATTGTTTTACTCTTCATAAATCACTTGATAAAGAACGTTATATCACTCCTGACCCATGAGTAAGTTAAGGTCTTAATGGCCCTTTTATGTAATATTTAAAATTTTGGAGTAAACTCATTAATTCTCTAGTCGCTTAGCTCTGCCGTGAGCTATATTATAAATACGAAACGCCAGTTCATCATTAACGTAATATTCATGCAGCAGTGTTGGTGTAAAACTGCTACGATGAGTCCGAATGATAATATTTAGATATCCGAACATATTATGAAAACATTATTATTTAATCGTTTTGAATCGGGTTTGGACCTAAAAATCACCGTAAAAAATGTTGAATGAAAAAAATTAGAGAATTTCCGGCCGGAATCATTATTGAATAATTTATAACTACCTGATGCATAGGTAGCCGCTATGTACTATAAATAGAAAATAATTGTTTTTTAAAGCGAAACTCAGAAAATCGTTGGGTATCTACTTATTTTTATACCAGAATTATGGTAACAATGCTGCTACTTCGTGGAAAATCATGTCGATTTTATATATTATCTGTTATTAACTATTAGAGCTTTATACGGTAAAATATTATATTAATATGCGTACCATTAACCCCTCACGATGCTTTCACAAACATCAATTAACTCTTTAATAAAAGTACAGTTGCCCAATTGGAAGCCTAAGCCGTTCAGGAACCAGGATGCTTAGCCAAGTTGCCAATCGCTAACGCTTAGTAGCGTATCGTAGTTGACACTCTTTCATATTAGTGCAACAAAGACAGTTAGCTGCCTTTCGTTTACGATTGACGATTAAGCGTTAGCGATTGGCAACTTGTCTAAGTACCCTGGTGGCTTATGATATTATGGTCACGCGTTTACCGTTTATCGTGCTACTCATCACTTTCGTACTTGTACACTTGTTAGAACCTGACGGCAACAACGAAAAACGATTAAGCACGGGGTCATCTTAAGATTCAGTATTCATAAACCTACATGTCAAAGTCAAGTTAAAAATGCTCCTTCGGACCACTAATGTACAAAAAAAGTATTCACCTAGGTAGGCAGGTACAGAATATTACAGCCCAAAGAATCTGGAACTTCCTAGACTCAACGGGTATTAGTAATGAACTATAAAAAGGGCTGCCACAATAGATCGCAACCGGTCGATGCGGCAAATTTTCTAGCCCTTATCAGGTTCAGAATAACGTTTCATTTCACGTTCGCTCGGTCCATGCATATAAAACACAAACTGTCAAGTCAAGATACCTTTTAATTTGTAGGTAGCTTTTTAAATTATGTTTGCGACCGCCATTTGAATTTCTCAAACACATCAATTTCTGAGTAATTAATTTCTTACTTCTGACCTGTTTTATGCTCTTCTGCTCTTTTTATTTGTTGACTCGTGCTGTTCGAAAGTCCTCGTCGCCAATGTTGTGTCCGAAATAAGAACACTGTATTTTATAAACTTATTTTATTGGAGCTTGACCAAAACTTGACTTTACATAAGATCCGATGCAGCCGAAGAGAGCCTTCCAATTCACACATAAATACTACAGACTGGAATTCATTTGATTTGATCGCAGATTTTTGTTGCTAAAATTTAGTGCTATAATAAAAAAAATCGGCCAAGAGCATGTCGGACCATGCTCAGTGCAGGGTGCCGTAGCCATTCAAAACGGCTGGGCCGATTATGTTCAAAACAGTTTTATTTTAAAGTACTCTATACTATTCATGATTTTTTTCATATTGTTTGGACTAGAAAAAAACGTTTTGTTAAGACTCTTATTATTTTTAAGAGACCTATATAATGATATATACAGAGTCATATACACACAGTCATACTATAAAATTACACCAAATAAAAAAAATCATCCCCACTTCACCAGTTAGGATGGTACCCGAAAATCATTTTTTTTTCTAGTTTTTATAATACCACTTTGTTGGCATGATTAATTTGTATACCTTTACCAAATTGCAGATTTCTAGTATTAACGGCCACTGAGCTATGCTGCGGACAGACGGACAGACGGACATGGCGAAACTATAAGAGTTCCGTTTTTGCCATTTTGGCTACGGAACCCTAAAAAGATGTTATTATCGAGTATATTCGAGTATAGATAGCTCAGCGTTTTAATGATAATAATGTCTCAGTTCTACTTTCACGGTCCAATGAAACATTTAACGTGTACTCAGCTGTGAATATGCACTTTTGCAGTTAATTGTACCTACGTCAAATATTTAAACTGTTAAATACAATACACGTGCAAATAAGGAATTCGTAACACGCGTTGATTAAAAACTCCCTGCGGCCGTGTTTCAATTTATTTTTCGCGCTTCTATTGTAACATAGTGTTCATAATAAGTCTACTGCTATCAGAAACATCTGGAAAAATATGAGAGTATAACTATTATACTTTATCCTAATTTAAGGTCACGGAATAGTATTCTTGAGATTTCAAGTCAAGAACCCATTTGTATAATCCATTTATACAATACCAACCATTAAGTAACTTTTCCTAAATCTTGAATCTTAAGTAATCCGCCTAACTTTTGCGAAGTTTTTTTTTACTTCGCTCAATTTTAAATGGCTTAAAACAGTTACTAAGTTACGCGCTAAGGAGATTATGACGTTTATGACATGTCTCTAAGTACCTACTTATTGAAGGTAATTGAAGTTTCGTGTTCTCGCCGACTTAAATCAGTAAGTCGGTGCTCATTAGGTTAAGTGTGGTTGGTTGATTCAATGAGAATAGGGTATCAATATTTCCGTCTATGACGGCAGTAAGAATACATTTTGTCACTGCCTCAATTTTTCCCGTGGGTGTCGTAAAAGTCAACTAAGGGATTGAAGTGTCGGTGAATATATATTCATTTATTGATGATGGGCAACATTATCACCATAGTGGACGGTACTCGCCAACCCGTTTGTCCAGCGTGGCTATAGGTACATCCTTTAATGCTTTCATACGCGTATGGTAGAGGCCTATGTCCGGCTCGCCAAATACCACGGAAATAATGATGCTCGGGACGAGCATGTCTTAGGAGGGGGTAGTGTTACGCCGGTGGCATGATAAAAATTACAAATGTGATTTTAGACACGTTAGAAGCATTTTCAGCAGGCTGAAATGTCATCCATCCGGTCTCTTAGATCGCACACATACTCTGTTATAGATCTCGGAGCATCTGGTGGTCGTCCTGTTAAGAGGTCAGCAGGTAAACGAAGCTCTCTTCCGAAATTGGCATATGCTGGAGTAACTGCAGTGCTTTCATGGGTGGCGGACCTGTATGACATCAAAAAGAGAGGGATATGCCGGTCCCAGTCTTTTTGGTGACTTTCGACTACCTTGGCAAGATGTCTCTCCAGGGTCTGATTGAATCTCTCAACCATTCCATCGGACTGAGGATGATATGACGTAGTTCTTTGTACTTGAGAGGCCCAAAAGGGGTCCTGAAAACGCCTGAAAACGGGTTTTCAGGTTATTGCACCATCGGATAGAGGATATCCTGAAACGGCCTGAAAACATGTTTCAGGCGCCTGAAAACGACGGTATCTGGGGTGAATATTTGATTTAGTAGTATGTGAAAGAGGACCTTCTGAAACGGCCTGAAAACGCATTTCAGCCTGCTGAAAACGCTTCTAACGATGAGACATTGCAACAATGGGCCCTGGAAATTGAAAAGCTGGTCAGAAAGGCATACCAACGTTCAGCTGACTCTTTGATAAAAACCATGCTGGTGCAGGCATTTGTTGATGGGATCCGAGATTTGGAAGTAAGGGCGGCAGTACGACTAGGGCACCACGAAAGCCTTAAGGATGCCGTAGCTCATGCCCTAGAAGTTGAAGCTGTACGCCAAGATTCATCAGGATCGTATAAGCTACGTGAGATTTCTGCCAGGGAGCCGATTGCACCTCATCGGGAGTTTGGGCCACGATGTTACCATCGTGGAGAACGTGGCCATATACAAACTAGTTGCCCGAAAAGAAAGATTGCACCTCATCGGAAGTTTGGGCCACGATGTTACCATTGTGGAGAACGTGGCCATATACAAGTTGTTGTCCCAAGGAAAAGAGTGAAAGAAGTTTTAGAAAGCTACCATAACGGTACTTCTGGTGGACACCTTGGAGTTAAAAGGACTTTAATGAAAATTCGACAACGATTTTATTGGATCCACTGCCGCGAGGATGTCGATGATTGGTGTAGAAAGTGTGTAAGCTGTGCATCAGTTAAAGGACCGCATACCCGAAGCAGAGGGGCGCTCAAGATCTACAATGTTGGAGCACCTTGGGAAAGGATTGCGTTAGATGTCGCAGGCCCGTTCCCTACATCAGACTCTGGAAATAAGTACATTCTTGTTGTGATGGACTATTTCACCAAGTGGCCTGAAGTGTTTGCTATTCCCAATCAGGAAGCAGTCACAATAGCGGAAAAGTTAGTCAATGAAGTAATTTGCCGTTTTGGAGTACCCCTGGAGATACACAGCGATCAAGGCAGGAACTTTGAATCTGCGGTATTCCAAGAGACCTGTCGAATCATGGGATTGCATAAGACAAGAACTACGTCATATCATCCTCAGTCCGATGGAATGGTTGAGAGATTCAATCAGACCCTGGAGAGACATCTTGCCAAGGTAGTCGAAAGTCACCAAAAAGATTGGGACCCGGCATATCCCTCTCTTTTTGATGTCATACAGGTCCGCCACCCATGAAAGCACTGCAGTTACTCCCGCATATGCCAATTTCGGAAGAGAGCTTCGTTTACCTGCTGACCTCTTAACAGGACGACCACCAGATGCTCCGAGGTCTATAACAGAGTATGTGTGCGATCTAAGAGACCGGATGGATGACGTTTATAGTCTAGTTCGCGAGCACGGGCTTCAAGCTAGCACGAGGATGAAGACCAGGTATGACAGGAAGTCCAACCAAATTGGGTACGAGGAAGGCTCATTGGTGTGGCTACATAACCCTATGAGAAAGAAAGGAAAGTCTCCGAAACTGTCCCCGAATTGGGAAGGGCCGTACAGAGTGGTTACGAAGATCAATGACGTTACATATCGGATTCGGGGGAATTTACGAAGCCCATGCAAGATTGTTCACGTTGACCGGCTCGCCAAATACCACGGAAATAATGATGCTCGGGACGAGCATGTCTTAGGAGGGGGTAGTGTTACGCCGGTGGCATGATAAAAACTACAAATATGATTTTAGACACGTTAGAAGCGTTTTCAGCAGGCTGGAATGCGTTTTCTAACGTGTCTAAAATCATATTTGTAGTTTTTATCATGCCACCGGCGTAACAATCCAATACTTTTTATCATAACCACAATTTGTTAAAATTAATTTTTTAAATGATTTTTTTTAGGGACAGGTTTTTTCGTCAAATCTATTCTTATTTTTTGATTGACATGCAAAAGGTGTGGTAATATTAGAACACATTGTGGTAGCATTGTTATCAAAAAGAAGTTTAATGACGAGTTACGTCGAAAAACTTTTTTCGAAAAAAGGTTAATTATTTATTTATTTATTTATTTAATCTTTATTGCACAAAAGAAAACCTTAATGTACAAAAGGCGAACTTAATGCCAAAAGGCATTCTCTACCAGTCAACCTTAAGGCAAAGCAGAGAAGTTGTGGGCGGTGCTATACAAGATTGAATTATCTCTGGAACCAAGCCGAATCCAGGAAATTTTATATAACATTAGATACTCTAAACATGCTCATGAATTCAGCAACAGCATTAAAATCTTTCGGTTTCCTCGCGAGCACCCTGTATAGTGGAAACTTCCTTAGTGAGAATTTTGTCCCTTAGTGACATCTATAAAAATACTGCCTAACCAATCCCGCATAAAATTAACCTGGTGCCCTTACAAATAGGTAAAACTCGGAAAAGCCGGCTATTAAATCCCAATCAAAAAGCTTTATTGGCCGTAAAATTCTCATATCGGCTGAATGAGCGAATGAGTGAGGCTGAAACCCGGTCTGAACCAACGACGTAATACTCTGCGATTAACGCATTTCCCCACAATTTCAGAAATATCGTAGCCTCAGAAATATCAACTTTAGATTTTATGAAATTGAATGTCAAGAGTCTTAGCTGAAATGGAACTTCCACGTCTCGAGCTGGAATTCAATTTATTATTTAATTAAGAGGTATTTACGGTTTTGATAAAGTACCTACAAAATGTTATCAAAATTAAACATCGATATGTTATAGTTAAGTGAAGTAACAAAATAATCTATTATAGATTAAAAGAAAAAAATTAAAATCTGTAAATATCTTTTCTTAGTCCTAGCATTTAGATGCAAAATAAAAAATACATATAAAATTTAAATAGTAGTAAATAATATGATGCAGTAAAAATTATACCTGGGGCCCATTGCATAACAAATTACAACTAATATTACAAGCAGAAGTCTCTTTTCTATCTTTCTTACCAGAAAGAGTCTTCCGCTTGTAATATTAGTTGTAATTTGTTATGCAATAGGCCCCTGATATCAAATATCCGAAAATAGCCGATGAGTTCTGTTTTGTAAAAGTTGCTCCATTTCATACTGATAGTAGGATTTTTATTCATGAAATAAAACTATAAAAACAGGTTACACC